>WTTZ01000099.1:14018-87623 GCA_011750695.1 Penicillium sp. OUCMDZ-019 | reverse complement strand
TAGCTTTATATAATTATAAAGCACTTTATAAGACTTTATAATTTATATATAAGATCTATTTTATATAGTTTCATATTATTTTATAGAATATAATAGAAGTAATCAGAAGGATAGAATTACAAGTATAAATAGGAGGGTAAAGCATCCAGGTAGTTAGCTTCTGATCATACAGTTCCAATCTATTAAGACAAGTTCATATTTTCTACAAAATCCACAGTGAGTTCTCTTGGCTTATGCGACTTTTAGAGCTTTCTTACTAATATGTTTAGGGAATCGAGAATAGGCATTCCCATATCTGGGTGACGCATTTCAACATATGCTCTACAAGGAAGTGTCATTCACGCTTCAAGCGCTATTGTGTTAACTGTCACTACATACATACAGGCTAGCAAACATCCTTTATACAGCTGCAATTTCAGAAGTCTTCGATTTTGACTAGATACCAGAAATGGGAGACATTAAAAGAAATCCTCAATCCGGATGGATCATGGATCTTGAGCAAATTCTTCGAGCTAACCCTGTCTTGTCGGCGTGTGCATGGACAGCTATCTCATGTATTATTAGTTCTATTCCAGTTTATACGCTGCTTTCCTCCTTCTTGGCCAAGAAGACCAAGAAATGAAGCGATTAGAGCCCAGGCCATAAGTAGGGGTGCTTCGGGGTAGGCTATTATCGGCAGAAACTGATACCACCTTTCATATGAGTTGCAGGAATCTTCAAGTATATGTATTAGTTTCTGATTTCGATGATGTATTTAGTCCTCGAGACCTGTTCAACGTATGCAAAATCCCGAAATGAGATATCCCAAAATTCCCACCCAACATAGTAAAAATAGTCGCTCTAATGAATGAAACATCATACACATATACACCCGAATATCCTCATACTAACATACATCTTGCCACGTACCCATTATTTATTACCATTAATACTTACCTATCTAGGTAGGTAGCTAGTGCCCCGACTCAGGCGTACTGTCGTCAATCTTCATATTCCCAAACAGCGACTTCAGGTCGCGCACATCCTCGCGGACCTGGTCGCGCGGACTCGTGGTGCGTTCTTCGGTGAGCGAGCGGATCTCTTTGATCAGGCTGGGACAGCCGCCTTCGTCGTTGGGGTCCCACCATTCCTCGACGCTGGTGTCATTCCATACCTCTGAGAGGGCGCGGCGGACGCGCGGGGCGTAGACGTATCTACATGTCAACTAGTTAGCATGTCTTATTTTATATGTTTTGAAGGAAAGAGAGGTACCCGTTGACTTCCACCCGCGCAAACATGCGGCGAGTCCACATCATATGCTTCGCATCCTTGGGCAGGAACAGCGTCGTCAAAATGAGCCAATTGTGAAAGCCCACCATAGACCCAACCTCGACCTCGGGCCACCGCGCAATACTCTCCGCATGGTGGCAGATCTGCAGCGCAATATTCTGCAGTTCGGCGCCATCGGGCCGGCCCATGAGAATGTGCGATTGGTACTTGAACATGAGCTCGGTGCTGAGCACGTCGGACCACATGAAGTTGAGCATCCACTTGGAGTCGCGGAAGAAGCGGCAGGGCATGGTTGTGTCGAGCACGTCTTCGGGGCCTTGCAGGGGCACGGCGGGCTGCGGGGTGGTGATCTCGTCGCTGTCGTCGTATTGCTCGAGGATGCGGTGGAGGTCGTCGATGGTGCGGCTGAGGGACTCGAAGCGGACGCCGAATTCGTCGGAGCTGATGAGGCCGCGGGATAGTTGCGCGAAGAGGGAGGCGAATTCCATGGCGAACAGGCGTGTGCGCGAGGCGAGTGCTTGGAGTTGTTTGAAGAAGTCGTCTGGGTGCTGGGCTGCTTGGGCGGTGTCGTGCTGCTCGATTGCGGTGTACCATTCTGGGCCGAGGATGGCCTCGTTGGTCGCGATGATGCAGGCCACGAGGTCGAATCGAGCGTGCCAGAGGAAGAGATATCGATGATATTGATTCTGTGTGATGCTCTTGGGGGAAAGGAGCTCGTGCATTAGTTCGTCCGCGGCTTGGTGGTGATCTACCAGATTCATAAAGTCGCCAATACTTTCCTATTAGCTGTTAGTTTCTGCCACAACGAAGAATACAGATCAATAATATTAGACCAACCTCGAATGTCGACAGCTGAAGAATGGTAGCCAGCATTGCCTCGTTGTGTTTAACCCCCGACGCAAGACTCTTCCGGAGCAGTTGCAGGGACCGGTCGTAATATCTTAGAAAGTCGTACATTTTTCCGCGCGGGTTTTCCAATGTATGGTGATACGCAGCAAAGCCCACCAGCGCATATAGAAGCGGCTCATAGTCGACGGCCAGGTCTATGAGCATGCCTCGGAAGAACATGTCTGTCTCATAATTCATTAAATAGTGGTTGTGGTTCAGCTTTTCCTGGTGATACTTTAGAAAAAACCAGACGTCATCCTTCAGACGCTTGTGCTTGAACATTTCCCGCAGGTCTCGCGCAGGGCGCTGCACTAGGTTACTCCTGTACTGGGAGTTGGCCGAAGAACTGGGTGAAAGAGATGACGACACCCAGTCTGACGCTGGCGAGAGTGATTTTGCTTTAGGCCCGGAAGACGCCTCGGACGTTTTTCTCGGGCGATGCTTGCTGGAGGAGCGTATATTCGTCTTTTTTGAGACTGAGACAGCGTCATTTGACGGCTGGCTGCTGGGAAGATCTGCAGTCTCGTCTTCGTCTGGAATAACATCCAAGCCACCGGCGCTGTTGGGTTCGGCATTGTCTTCGTCGGATGAGACGCTTTCTTGTGACGACTGTCTCCGGGACTTGGTGCGGCTGGTTGATTTGACGCTGGTCTGAGCGTATTCGCAGGGCCGGCTGCCTTTTCGACATCCTGAAAAATTCCGTTAGCTGATACCACGACACTACTCTCGTGTTCAAGCACTCACTCTCGCATACCGGTCGACCCTCGTCGCACTAGATATGCACTGATTAGCTTGCTTCAACCTGTCCAATTCCAACGGTATTCACCTTGATGCGCCGGGCGCGACATGTCAGACACCCACTCCGTGTTCGTTTGTGTTTGCGCTGCTCGGTCGACGGCTGGTGCTGGTGCTGGTGTTGGTGGTGTTGCGGCGGCGGTTGAGGTTTGTGAGCTTGGTGATGATGGTGCTGCTGCTGCTGCTGCTGGAAGGAAAACGGCGAACGACCGACGGCAGGTATTTCTGGCTGCGAGATCTGGTTGTTGTTGTTCCAGTAGAGGAGGTTGTTGGGCACATGGCCTGAGCCCAGCAGCAACGGGAAAGCAGGATATGAGTTTGGCTGCGTGTATGGAGCCATAGGGTCTGCAAAGGCGGCGGCCGACGAGCCACGAGACGAAAAGTACGGCTGGGCCATTGTGTTTGGGACGAAGTAGAATTGGGGTTCGTTATGAGGTGGTTCTCGTGTTCATGCCAGGACGTTCGTGGTGTGGCGCGGAGGACGTCATGAATCAGTCGCACGGGGTACGACGACGGCGGTGCGTGTTTGCAGGACGGGCTGCAGCAGTTCGCGATTGGCGTGTTAATGGCAGCAAAGAGCATAAACACTGTGCAATAAATTGGCTCTGAGGCTGCTCGACAATCTCTGAGGCTTGAGCCCAAGCTTCGACGATGGCGTTCCAGTCTTTCGGCAAGGGTCGCGGAGGTCGAGCGGCGGCGGTCGGAGCGGAGCGCATAAAGTGACTGGCTGTCAATGAGTGAAGAATAATCAACGCACACTCGTAGACTCGTCGAGCCAACCAAGTCTCCTTTATCCAGCGTCTGCATGCATTGAGTGATTACCTAGGGAGTGGGTGGTGTTGCGGAGATCGAACCAACGTATCCATAGATGATAGGCCAGATGTAACTCGCAGAGCCTCGCGCTAGAACGACACAAAGCCAGGTCCAATCCAACGCTGCTGGTTGCTAGCCAGGTTCCAGAATATTTTTACTGTATTATACGGAGTACTCCGTACTAATATCACAATAAACTATCCGTAAATGCTACGCTCTGGCCGGATCAGACGGCGGCCATTATTGAAAGCTTCTTCCGTATTGAGCCTTAACAGCGCGCGCTATTAATAAAGCTGTGCATACGTGTCGGCCAATACTGTACTTTTCTCTCGGTCTGGTTCTGAACCGGTTCTTTGGTTCTGTGGTTCTCTGGTTCGCGCTGTGGCAGGGATCAGGATAATTATAGACGTGCATGCTGACTTGTATATGACTACGGAGTATGTACCTAGGTATATGCACGGTCATGTCGCATCCTCTCCACTCGGCAGAAATCGACCCGGACAGCTTCCTTTGGAGGGTGGCCAGACCGCTGTTTGTTCTCATCTCTGGCTAATTATTAAGTCCCTAGTATTGATATGGAGTGCGCCAGGAGTGGCTGTTGAGATTGTTGGCTCTTGAGTTAGGGTTAGGGTTCTATATCTCCTCGGCTTATACCGAGGATGCACATGACTCACGGCTGTTATCTTGTTTATTTTTATACTGATTTATATACTAATTATAATGCTCACGAGCAATTCTTATTATTAGACTCAGACCCCTGAATCTATCAGACTGCGCAGATGCCAGAGAGCAATCCGAAGATCCGCCGATCGAGCGGCTACGTTACATGCAGTATAGCTTGCCCACCAAGTGATAAACTTGCTTAAACTTAGCCTGCGTTAGACTACGCGCTATTGGACTGGCCCTTCTTTTGAGCACTTCGCCCGGCGTCCAATCGGGTGTCGGGGTGCGTATTATGTTGGCTCAGAAGCCTAAGATAGTGTGAAAGACGCCGCATTCCTGGAAGCTGGTAGGAGGGGCTAATGTATGCCCTAGTCAACCATCGAGAGCCTGCTAGTTGAGTTGCAGCAAAAATAGACTTGCTCTTTCTAAGAATAGAGTATCGAAGTGTATACCACTTTGGTCTCATAACGGCATTACTGGGCAATGGGCATGCAGTTCGTTCAGAAATATCTACCTAGGTACATATCACCCAGCCGCATGTGACTGCAGTGCTAAGTATATACCTATACGAGTGACAGCTGCATGAATCATAATTGTGAATCTATGAACGAAATAACGAAAAATCCCATGAATAAATCCCTCCCCGAAGTCCTCTCGGCAGGTCATATTGCAATCCACTGACGCTGTGTGACCTTGACTGATTGCATCTCGAATCGATTGCCTACATAGGCAGCAGACATGCCATGCCATGCCCAAAGTCCGCAAGTTCCATCGGATTTGAATACCCCGTTGAGCATAGATTGCGATCCGGAGTAGACGCGGAGGACGAACCAGGGATCTTCAGTGACGCATATCCAGTCACATAGTACGTATACTCCGTACATACTCCGTAGCATGTACGGAGTAGATGATTAGCATAATATGTATCCTGCTGATCATCCGAGTCATGTCAGTTGCTCCTGTCTAATCGTCGATCATTTCTTTCTTTCTTCTTTCACTATCCACTCACTGCCCAGATTTCTTTCACCGTCCGTACCATGGTTTGTCACTGCCGACGTCAATGCCGGGGAAAAAAAGCAAAGAAAGAAAAGAAGAAGATATCATCCTTTGTGTAACCAGATTAATAATGTTTAATCCGTATTTCTTTGTTTTTTTGACTGTCACTTGTTTGTTGATCGAAGCTGAGCTCGGAGCATATACCTATTTCTTATAATATATGGTCTGCTCAGCGTTCATAACTTCGTATACGGAGTAGAGAGTCTACATAACTGTCAAAGTTCAATGTATTCGTCCGGGCCGATATTAAATTTGCTTGAGGATTATATCGATTCATATATGTGCATAACTGCCCGGAGAATCGTCCGTGACTGTTTTCCGTTTTGGGCATTTCTAACCCTACATTGAACTGACTTATGCCGAGGCAAGTTGACTGTGCTACGTACCGGATGCAAGACATCGAGCCGTTTGTAGAGTATTTGTCAAGTTGTGTTCAAAAGGAAGGCTTGGTAGGAAAGTCATCAGCCCTAGCATCGGGTGTAATCGCTTTAGGCTATGATTCAAAGACCTGTATCTAAATGTAGCACACGCCTATAGAATTATGATAGAATCAATCAGTTCCATTGCCCCTAAATAAATCATCCTATCCTTGACCTGAAACCAATTGCTAGCGGTGAAATCGGCCCCGCGAGAGTCCGCCTCTCAAATGTTGATTCATCAATACATGAGATCCCCTGCCAGGCAAGCCCTGTATGCCGCCTGTACCACCAGGCAAGACAATTAGACGGTCCTCTGGAAGTTGCTGCCTCATCTGTATCGAGATCGGCGAAGTGAGAAGCAACTTCAGGTTTATTCTCGTTGCTGCTGCTGCTGTATCTAGCCATTGCTTGAACTGGAAGAGCCTTGCCACGACAGTTTCCAGCTCTCTGTCGTCTGCATAACGCCGCGGACTGTCAATAATACAGAAGATAGTTCTACCTGGTAGACACATTATTCCATCTATGAATAGATTCCACAAGGCATCGAAGTCGAAGAGCGCGGAACTCGCTGCCTGGCCATGTAGCAAGAACATCTGCGAGGGCGGACATGCCCCTAGTAGTTGGATGACGAGGTACCTGAGGAGGTAGTATTGGCCCTGTGCACTATTAGAGGCAGGAAAAACACCGCAGAAGTAATGTATAGTAACTGCAGGCTCCAGACCCCCAAGGCTGGATAGCAACGCGGCACAAAAGTTGGACAGCGGAGAAATCGGTCGAGCTTCGTCCAAGGACTTGAGAATCAAGACTTCTGACTTGTCAGCTTGTAGCCAGTTTTTGAATTTGGTGTTCAGCAGCAACGTTCTGCTCAATCCTCCGTCATCATTAAGACCTTGGATTCTCGCGGCTGAAAAGCGGGTTCCCAGAGATGATTGCATGCCTCCAACATCCACACCCATCATTGCCTGAACGTGCTGACGGGTGAAATATGCTTGATATGTTGGTAGAACGTATAGATTTACTTGAGTCGGTGTTAATGCTTGTGCTTGTGCTTGTGCTTGTTGCTGTTGCTGTTGTTGTCTGAGCAACTCCTGGTTTCCTGCTCGACAACCTGGATGAGGATGGATTCATAAAACTTTTGAGCCAAGCGGCATTGAACTTACTTTTGATTTCATTTATGGCTTCAACTGTGTAGTCCAATCTCTTCGCAATGTCGATTTTCCCTTTGAACATGTCAACCTGTCTCCATATGAAGCTCTGTCGTAGAAAAGTCTAGGCTAGCAAAGAAAAAGACTTACAGCGAGAGTCCTCGAGTACCGAGGCTAAACAACCTCCTAGAATCTCTAGAGCGCCGTTTTTGGCTGTTAAGGCAGCAATAGCTTGAGCATTCTGGTCTTCCTTGTCAACCACTTCCTGGATGCTCTTCTGCATGCTGTCACTTTGCTCAGACATTTCTTCAGCCAACGAATAGCTCTTGACACCCAAGGATAGATTCCGGTATGTCAGTAAATTTGTCTCTCTGCTCAATTGAAGTGCTTCAACACCAACAGTGTGAGCGCAGATTGTCGCTAACTTCCGTAAGTCTTCTGACAGTTTCTTCACCTGCTCTATATTTGTTTGAACGTTCTTAGCATAAGAACCCTGTAGACGCAGAGAATTAAAGAGCTTGACTTTATAGTGTTAGACTATTCAACCGATGACTCAAATCATCCATGACTCATAGAGCACGCGACTCACGGAAAGTATTCTCATCTAACCATCCTAGCATGCCTTCGACGGCGCCAAGAATGGTTATGTAGAGATTCAGCGCTTTGCTTGCTAGTTGATTCATCAACGTTTCATTAATCGCATGAAGGAATGTGTCAAGGCAATTGTTGACTTCTTCGATGTCGTCTGGAAGGCTCTCAATCGCCTCCATGACCTTCTCTCGCACATCTGCCTGTGCTGCCGCAGCCTATTAAACAATACTTCCGTCAGCTGACCAACTGAAGAACTCCGGTTTTCTCAAGTTTGGTGAGAGATGTTTACAGCAAAGATGAACTTCAACCCCCCACAGACGACGGATGAGTACCCTGTGTTCGGGATCAGCGCCAGCCACGGGTCGATATCCTTTGAGTGAGCACTGATATATCTGCCCCCCTTGTGGATAATCCCTCTCTTGCCGCTTGCCTTGCGGTCATACTGCTCTCTCGCGGATTTCACTTGTTCCATGACCTCTGGCCATGAGTGACTGCCTCGGATGTTGAAGGCACCCAGGTTGCGGACGGGTCGGCGCTGACTGACGAACTGCTCCATGATTTTTTGAAATTGATCCGTTTGTTTTGCGGCCAGGATTTTCAAGTTATCGAAATCGTCACTGATTATGTCAGGGGCAAGTTAGAAAATAGAAAAACAGATCAGATAAACAAGTTTCGGACCTGGACGTAGATGTGCAAGCCTTGCTGTCCTTGGACTGCACATGGAGCTTGCCTTCGGTATTGAGTTGCAAGCCTGGATCTCGAAAGGCAGTAGTTAGCCTCTGGACTTCCTTTGCATGTATCTAACTGAGAGAGACTGCCGAACTTGACCTCAGCTGAGCTCCGATCATTCTCGATGCCATTTTGATAACCAAGGCACTCTCAACTGAGCTAAAGATGTGTTGGTTGCCTGTTGATATAGGGACACAACGAGGTATTGATTTGTACCGAGAATTTCAAAGGCACCATCCCTTCCAGACAAATCCGCTCAACAATCAGGTCCTCAAAATAGGCGACTGTGAATCGGATTGATGATGTGTTTCGTAAAGCACTCTGGTGACTCTGTATAACAGACAGCCAGCCGAGTCACTCCTTCCTGCTCTGTCCGTCTTCAGAGCAGAAAGGAGCCAGTTCAAGTGTTGCACAAAACATCAAGCAAAAGGTAGCACAGCATGCTTCTCCTTTCTAGCAGTTGCAGCGATTCCAACCAAATTGTTACTGTGCATAAACCTATCACCAAGTGCCAATGATCTGTTGCCACAGCCTACAGCTGCAGCTATCCGTGTGATGTATGACATGCGATACAAGCAGTGTCATGGCAAGCACAATTATTGTTGTCGGTCTCCTTTTCAGGACCTTATTTGGGTTATTCTATGAACTCTAGTTAAGTCAGCCGATTGTCTGTGAGAAAGAATTGACCAGTTGTGAATTCTTATATGCCCCTTGCTGATTTGATTCGCATTCGTCTGTTGTGAAAACCCCCACTCAATAAAATATGTCTACACAGAATCCGCAACGTTTCCAATTCTCTAGTTCGGAGAGCGATGAAAGTGATGCTGCTTTAGATGGCAGTGATGGGTCTCTCAGCATCAACCCAGTTAAGCGCATCCTGGCCAGGAATACCCAGCCCAACAGGACTATGGATAAGATAGTCCGAAATCACGCTCTAGACCTCCAAAGTATCGATGAAGTCATCTCCGCGCTGAAGTCGAGAAGGGAAGATCTAAAGCAGCTATCGATAGAAGCTGAACCTAAAAAGATACAGGCAACCCCGCAGCTAAGATTCATGGGATGGTCGCAGTTTAAAGCCCACAGGAAGGTTCAAGAGGCAGAAGAGAGGTGTGCTGTTGACGTACTCGCTGGAGAGCCCGTCCTATTCCACGAGCAGCACAAGGTCCGCACACCGGATGAGGTTGGCTTACAGAGTTCTGAAATGGAAGCTGACAACCTTCCGCTAAATGAAATTCCTGATCGCATTCGAATAAATTCGTACCCACTGTTCGAAGTCCTGAAAAATGTTATCAAAGGTCCTTTTCAGAAACTGAGTGAACCGATTGTTATCCTTCGGCCGTACAAGCCTTTGCTGGATCACGAGATTGATCTTCGCGAAGCTCTGGCTGCTCTTAAAGTGAAGTGGATTATCCGATCTGAGAAGCGTATCGATTCTGACGATGCTTCAGAACCTACCATTCAGATCAATGAATCTGTCCAGGGCAATGGGCTGGGAAGAGGCATGGGTCTCCCGGTTTCAAGTAGCCTTGCTCCAGGACAGGGGCTTGACAGACCAGAGGAAACGGATGAGGATTCGGAGGCAGTCATAGAGGCCCACGAGTCCCGCGAAGCAATGGAGGAGCTAAGTTGCCTCATGCGATTTATCGATGCATTGAAGCCACTGATCAGTGGCATCAAAGGCAACCCAGGGCGACTAAGCAATACGGCAGATCAAGCGACCATAACAAGCGCTGTGCCGAGGAAGGTTAAAGTTTTCTTCAAAGACCTCTGGTATATCTTTGAGCCTGGGCAGTACATCTTCGGCAGATCAAGCCCCCAACGGGTATGGAAAATAATCCAATGCACCGGAGGGCGACCTTATCTTTCAGCAAACTCTTCTAAAGGCTTGATTTATGCGCACGTGAAAAAGTTTGGGTCGTTTACGATCGACTGCTATTATCTCGACTTTAGCGGCAAGGAGTTCGGACCAGTGCTTGATAAATTCATGATTCCCCCGTTTGAACATGCGAGAGATATCACCTCTCTGGAAGTATTCCCAGTTAAATATGCCCCCGACATGGAGAAGACCCTTGATCAATTGGGCCAGGACTTTGTCCAGGCCACTGGAGGTGTTTGTCATAGGTATTGTAGCGGAAGGACGCTCATACGGACACCCTCGGGAGACAGCCTGCCAAACATCCTACACTCCGAAGATGTTGAGAGCCCAGTCATTATTGATTTCAACCGTACCCTCCAGTTCAACCCCGGATGGACGCCACACTTCAATAATCCGGCGAATTTCACTTTTACCAAGCAGCATGAACTTGAAACTCGTGAGATGACCTTGCACGAGTTAGTTCGTCATAATGACCGCGGGCACTGTGCTATCGCCGGATGCTGCCAGAATGAGCACATCCTAAACGACTTCCATTGGGACAAGGAGAGGAGGGACAATTTCTTATCCTCAGAAAGGATATTCGCCCCCGATAAATTGGAAGACGGATTTAAGCCGTGCTCGGACGACTACAAACTGTGCGCTAACAGAGTCTTCGGTTTCATTCTCCGAAGTCGTAAATGGGGTGAGTGATCCGGATCCCTCCCAAATTGCTGCTAACGTTGGAGATTGAACAGCGTGTCTACCCTTGGATTGTCTCGCAGAAGTCAAGGGAGGCCACAGGAACCTCGATTCCCTTGAGCTCCCCGCGCATCATAAAGAAATTATAGTAGGGCTAGTGGAGACCCACTTCAAGAATAGGGAGAAGGAGAAGCAAGCTCCGGTTGAACGAGAAGATCAAGGGTTTGATGTTGTGCGAGCGAAAGGTACGTATTCGTCTCAATCTTGCAGTGATTTAGAAAACAATGGACTTAAAACTAGAATATAGGGAAGGGACTGATAATTCTTTTGCATGGCGCACCTGGAGTGGGAAAGACGTCAACTGCCGGTATGTTTTTGCAGATAAGTTTGAACAACTCTCATAAAACACAGCTTAGTCGTAGCCCCAGTTGACTTATTGTGTTATAGAATGTATTGCCGAGTATAATGGGAAGCCTCTGTTTCCAATCACATGTGGTATGTTGAACCATTCATGAGACCTGACTTCGATTACCATACTGATGAATATCTTGCTCTTAGGTGACCTTGGATTGAACCCTGTTGACATCGAGGAGAACTTGAATTTCAATTTTCAATTGGCGGAATCATGGGGATGTGTGCTCTTACTCGACGAGGCTGATGTATTCCTCGCACAGAGAGCGCGAAGTGATGTGAAACGAAATGCCCTCGTTTCCAGTAAGTTCGGTCTATATTGCCAAACGTGTCGATAAGATATTGATACAGAGCAGTCTTTCTTCGCACCTTGGAGTACTACTCTGGCATCTTGTTTCTTACAACAAATCGCGTGGGGACGATAGATGAAGCTTTCCGTTCGCGAATTCATATGAGTCTCCTTTATCCGATCCTGAACGAGGCACAGACGGTCAAGATCTGGGAGAGCCTAGTTGATCGAGCGAAATCTCATTATCCTAATCTTGTGGTAAACCATGACGAGATTATCGGATATGCAAGGAACCTCTACCACATGCAAATGAGCCAACGTAAGATTGGCTGGAATGGTCGGCAGATTCGCAATGCAATGCAGACTGCAGTAGCCCTGGCAGAGCACGATAGTATGGTAGCCTCTTCCAAATCCCCAACGCCAGTGCAGCCAAGGTTGGAGATAAAACATTTGGGTCTCGTTGCGGGTGCTTCTTGGGAATTCGAGGCCTATCTCGAGGACGCGCTGGAAACAACGGCCAGAGACTACGCGAGGTACATTTCTTTGAGAGCTGATGCAACTCGTCAAGAGCAGGAGCATTTGGTAATGCCATCGTTTTCTGCCGCTGGGCCTTCCTGGCAGTCCTTGCATGGCACAGAGCACCTGTCACAGGCTCAGTTCCAAACTGCCCCTCTGTCCGGAGCCAACGGCTTCCAACAAAGAGGCCAGTCAACAACGTCATATGGCCAAGGCATACCAGCCCAGTTTGGCCCGTCAATGCCCGTGACGCAGACACAGACACAGATGCACTCGACAGTACCGACTACTACTCAGCTAGGCCAGCAGCCACAACTGCCACAGCAATATAGCACGCCTAACAATTTCGCGGTACCGGGGATGACACTGCCGATGGGACAGGCTTCCGCAGTGTCTTTTGGTGTCCCTGCTCCAAATGTTATGTCGCAAGGCCTTCCCCAATACCAGGGTTTCTACTAGAATCTACCCCAGCAGCCGGACGGACAAAACGCTGTCCAAAGCAACCTGACTAGAACAATGATGATACCGAGCCAGATCCCCTTCCCGAATGCCGTGGGAAATCCGGTCAGCTCGGGGTTCTCTTCGACGCAGTCAGAAAGTCAATGACTGTAACGTGTTGCGAAAAGCCGAAGTTTCACTGAAGTCATGCCCCTGTTCGGAGAATGACAACCCGTTTGTTACCGTATATGAATTTGTGTTTCGAGTGCTAGATTGGACTTATTTATCATTGTACCTAGTTGAAAATTGTCGATTTACCTTCCTTTGGCAAGTACTTTGTTTAGCATGAAATGAAAATAAGTAACTACCATGTGAGAGGCAAGATGATATTGAGAAGAGGCCCAAACTTTGAATCTCGTAATATGTAGAATATTGATGTACCGTGGTCAAGTCAATGAACTAGGACGGACAGAGTGGAATATGTATCATGAAAATATGATATATATAGACATAAATATACATCCATCTGGATAACCGCGTGTCTGGATCCCCGTCTCGCTTTGCGTTTGTTCTTGCACGGGGCATGCCAATGGTCGATATTGCACAGGACATAGATGACGCTGCTCTGGGACGGACTTCCTCGGAATGGCCCATATGCTTATGCTGCGCACAACCCCTTCTGACAATTGACAGCCAGATGGTCAAAATAAAATGACCTGACGCGGCTGAATGTGTTTTTTCTTCCTTTTCACCTTCTCTCCAATTGCGTAACACCTTCAGACAGAAGAGGACCGCTTCTCGCGAATCTCGCGAATTGCAATTTGTAACCCTTCAATAACGGCGCCCCATTCGACTTCGTGCACCTTGGTCTTGAACTTTTCCAAGTCCTCATCAACGCCTTCCACAAACGGAATCTCTTTGACGAGGATCGGCTGTCCCATGTCAACCTCCGAAATCACATTGTGTATCATCACCCCAGTTTTAGTAATCTTCCCTTCTTGCCATGCCGCGTGAGCTCGCTCGATTGCATCCTATGAACGTTAGAAAAAGAACTTAATCCATACGATAAACTGAAAATGGATAACTTACAACCCCATTAAACGCCCCCGGCAACGCCGGATGCAAATTCACAATCCTAATCCCCTCCTTCCCATCTTCATTAACAAGCTCCAACGGCCTCAAAAACCTCGTCGACAACACATGCATAAAGCCCAAGCACGCAATCAAATCCGGCTTATCGGCAATCACCAGCCGCGCCAATTCCGCATCATATTCTTCCCTAGCAGCCTGCACTCCCTCGGGTGTTTGTGGGTGCGCCTTTTTGTATTTTATGAGGTTGTGGTACGTGGTGGGGATGCCGGCTTGGGATGCGCGTTCGAGGCCGTACGCGGTTTTGCGGTTGGAGAGGACGCGCACGATTTGGGTATTTGGGAGGGGGCTGTTGGGGTTGTTGATGGCGTCGATGACGGCTTGGAGGTTGCTGCCGGTGCCTGATATGAGGACTGTGAGGCGGATTGGGGAGTCCATGGTATATTTTGGTCGTCTCGTCTCGCTCCGTTCAACTTTGTATGATCGTGGGAGGTATGATGGTATCGTAGATGGAGCACTCAGAGGCTATGGAATAATTCAAAGAATTTAACAATCCAGCAATGAGTAGCGATTGATCAATGAGTCGTGATTAATGGTTCAAGGTTGCAGTGAGGGGAGTTTGAAGGAGGATAAAAAAAAGTACGGATTGCGGGGCAAGAAGTCACTTCGCCGATTCCGCTCCACCCCAAGACTACCTTGACTACATATTCAATTCCAAGTCCCTAGGCATAAGGATTGTTCTTCAAATCTTCGATTTAAAGGCTAACTATGTATGCTATGGTCCATTATCATGACTCGAACAATGCTGCTAGAAACAAATGACAAATTTAAATACTGAGCTCAAACACCGATCACTGATGCGTCACGTCCAGTGTATGCCAGCAGATTCAGTGGTATCATAGGAAACAGGAAATGAAAAGAGAGAGTAGGAAAAAGGAAATCACAAATCCCAAGAGCAGAAACAAACGAACAAGGGAATAAAGTAATGAGTATGACTACACACGTGCCCAAATATGATTTCTTCAAAAGTAGTTCAGGCTGCACAACCACCTCTTTTGAAAGATACAGTCCCAATAATATGAAAGACGCTCCCACGAACAAAACGCCACCGAATGACCGAAGTAATAAAATCGTACAACGTGTAAGGACGCAGAGGCAAACTTGCTGTTACCCCTGCAGATTGAAAGTTCAAGAACCGAAATAAATTAGAGAGGAGGATCGAAGCCTAAGCGGACGCATCCTGAGCGCGCATAGGGCTTGGGTTAGGAGAAGACTCGGCAACTCCCTGGCCTCGGCATAGAGGGCAAGAATTCCGTCCGGTAGTCAACCACTAATAGCGTTGTCAATAAGATGGAGATATTCTGAATGGGATGAAGTGCAATTTACGTACCTGGTCAATGCACTCTTTGTGGTAAATGTGCTTGCAACTGGTGAGCTGTCGAACTTCCTCCGCAGCTTCGTAGTCACTGAGACAGATCAGACATCTCTCAGTTTCACCGAGGCCGATTGTGTGGTCGCCTTCTAATGCTTCAGCTACTAATGATCCCGCATACTCAACAAGCCGGAATAGTCCGCCTGCTGAAGAGACATCTGCCTGTGTGGCCACGGGAGGCTTCGCTGGTCCCAAAAGGGAGGAGAGAAGGATCATATCTTCATATGTAGGGTTCTACAGGTATGTTAGCAAATATTTCAGAACAGGTCAATAGAATGGGAACCGTGACATACATCAGTGAACAAGCTCGGAGTTGCAAAAGCCGGGTGATTTTCCGAGAGATTAGTGCCAACGACATAAATAACCCAAGTGCGGCCGGCAGGTGGTGTTGGCTGATCTGGCTCTACCACACCATGGCGCCTAGCTGCTCCTGAGCCGAGATGACGATGACGAGCATACTCCGAGTCGCTTCGGCGTCGCTGTCGTGCGCCACTATCAGTAGCAGTAGGAGCATGGATGCCCGACTGAAGTGTCGAGTCTAGACCGGGCTCTTCGTGCACCTGAGGTAGGATGTTTGGAGACATTGCTGATGCTGAGGAGGGCCTTCGGCTGGGGGTGGAATTTCCTGACGACAATGTGGACATAGGAGCCTCAGCTGGCGTCGACGGCGGAGGGAATGGCCCAGGAGGACTGTCCGACAAAACACCTGGAAGGGTTGGAGAAGTAGACTCTAACGGATTCCGATATAAGCTTGATGTGCCACGAGGATGTGTGCTGTTGACGTTCTCAGAAGTGGAGCTTGCACCTCCGTTCATAAGCCGTGAGGTCGGTACCCTGAATGGGCTATCTGCGTTCCGAATGGAATCACCAGCGCCACCTCGTTCAGGGGCCCCGCTGGCGTTTATTGAAGGCATATGCGGCAGGCCGAGAAGAGCATCTAGGCCGATACCACCGCCCGTTTGTGGATTACCAAGTGGCCCGCCGTTAGAGGGCACTGATCGTACTCCTACCACGACTAAGGTGACGGTACGGCCTTCTACTCCCTCATCGACATCCTCAGGGTCCCCCTGGTCGACTGCCTGTGAAGTAGGACGTCCATTATTTCCAGTACCAGGGCGACCTCCTAGGCCATCAGAATTGGCAAAGCGAAACACTCGGAGGAAGTTCAAAGGAGGAGGGTTGCCCGTCGGAGAAGTGCTTTGGCCTCCTGAAGACCCTGACTGGTTGTCTTGAGCAGACGTGGCTTGCTGCAAGCTTTGAAAAAGGCTCTCGAGCGATGCGTCAAGTCCTTCGTTGCCAAGTGATTGAATATTGGGAAGCGTAGGAACCGTGCCACCGGAAATCTGTGCTGCTATTGCGGCCGCAGCAACTTGAAGTACACGGGATAGCGGAGTCTGCTCTTCTCGTCGTGGGAGCCGTGAAGACCGAGTTCGTAAAATACCAGGGAGACGTCTGATGGGGCCTGGTCCTAAGCCTTGTGATGTCCGAGTATGAGATAAGGGAGGGAGAGGTTGGGAGTCGTTTAGGGATTGCTGAGCTAAATCGGGTTGGACAGAGTCGTTGAGATCGATGTCCATAGGGTCTAAAGGTGGCAGCAAGTGATTTACGCCTTCGGGGACGCTCGCACGTAGGGGCCGTTGTGGTGGTATTCTCATCTCCTCCGTCTCTGGCACAGTCGGGGTAGCGCCAAAGATATGAGAAATGGGGGTAGTCAACGAATTTCGCACTCTATTTAGACGTGGGCTGCGACGCCACCCTCTATCCGAAGACGCAACAGTGTCAATAGCAGGGTTGACATAGGTTGGATTGGGCGGCGAATCTGGAATCAACGCTGCATCGCCACGCGGAAGAGGATAAGGCCCTCGTATCGAGCGACGTCGGTTGATGCCTCGAGATGCTAGGGAGTTGAAAGGAGAAAAACGACCAGAGCTAGGAAGACCCTCAGATCTGGGAATAGGCCTCAGTATGCGTCCATTTCGATGTGCGTGACCCTCTGCTGGTGTTTCCTCCTCGCTGCTAAGTAGACCTCGTATGACAGAATTCGGTAGAATGCGAGTGCCTAATCGAGACATTGTAGACTGTCGCCTCGCCATGATGCGGGCTGAAGCGCTGCGAGTGTCCTGTTGCTGGGTGGCACCAGGGCGTGGTCGGAGATCATGGGTGTAATCGGAGGTGCTGGTTGACATGGTCGTATCGCTGAACGCTGCGTTGGATACATTTGGAGTCGAAGAGTCTGAGATCAGGTCGAATATGTTGTTTCTGTTTGCATCGAACCCCTCTTCCTGAGGGGGGTGGTCGCCCACCGATTGTTCCGACATGTCTGGAGCGTTCAGGGCACCACCGTGGCCATCGCTGGGAAGAGAGGAGGGGATAGTAGCTCGCGAGGCGTGTCCTGGCCGTTGATCTCGTTGGGTGGACGATGCCTGGCCCATAGTAACAAGTAGAGAGGAAAATATGAGAGAACGACCGCAGAGAGGTGGCGGCGGTTGATATGGACTGAGGGAACGATGATCCTATGCTAATGCTCCTCCATGGGAGGCGGTAAGATCCAACAGTGCAGGCCAAGCTGGCGTGGCTCGTGAGACGCTGGCCTCAGCTGTATGGACAATTCAGGCGTGTTGCTAGCACAGTCTGCAACCATGCATTATGTTTGTCTTGGGAGGATCTTGGGAGGTTGAGAAGGGAAGAGAAGACGAGTTTGAAGTGTTTGTTCTGTATTATTAATGGCATCACCGTCCGCTCCTTCTGGATTTCCCCGTTTGTTCCTCCCAGTTCTGTCAGCGACCACGCTGGTTTGCCATGTTTGCATGTTTGCCGTGTTTGCCCCCCCTGTCGCGCCAAGCCCGGGCTTATCGGTGCAAATTCTCCACCCGCGAGGTTTGCAGCCAGTTTTTGCAAATGTTTGCATGCATTTTCCATGGAATGTGGATCTGTGAGGCAATAACACGCTGTGATTGGCCTGGGAGTGTGCAAAAGTCTGGGATCCACCCTGGCAAGCCAATCGCCCCTCAGCAGCTGATCCTCAAGCTAGCAGAAGAGCTAGCTTCCCAGTTGAGCCGGTCTAGACAGACAACTTGGCACTTGCCATCTGGACTTCTGACGCTGAGTATCAGTTCAACAGAACCGAGTTTCCGGCATGGTAGACCCTGGAACTGAACGTCCAGAACATGACGACCCAGCTGTCGGACAAGTGCCGAGTGATGATGGCGGTCCGGATATTTTCGAAAGGCGCGACTCAGTAGACTCTGATAGTGGGCGTGCGCCAAATGCCGACGAACCAACAGCTCCTGGAGCATCGCCGGCCGATGATGTCCAGCATGAACTGCCAGTTGAGCTGGCCAGCTTATCGGACAGGTAAATGATCACAAACAATGTTGTCTTAGTTGCTCGCCTAGACTAATCCGATGGTCCCACGGCATTAGATTTGTTGAGTCTTTGACTGCCAGAGTCCATACTCTACCTCCTTCCATCGAGCGAATTTCATCTTTGTTCCAAGACTTTTATATCCGAGCAGACTCTCGTATTGCCACACACATTTCGACCCTCGCGTCCCGCATTAATCGAGATGGCTCGCCGGCACAAAATGCTGCTCAGAAGAACTCCGAGAAAGCCTCCCAGATGCTGACCGTTGCCGATCTAGCAGAGAGACGGAAGGCACGAAAACAACTGCCATTGAAGCAGCTCGCTTTGGAGGAAACTGTTGAGAGACGGGTCTGTGAGAAGGTATATGATAAGATATGGCGCCATAAAACTAGTCTTGACGAGGTGCGAGACGAAAAAATGCGCTCTAAGACGGCTGCATTATCACTTCTGGGTATGGGATTAAAGGATTTGGGAGTTGAAGTGCCAGAAGCCGACGAAGAAAAAGAGAAAAATGCCAAAATACGGCTCTCATCAGCCAGCGAGGATTTGAGAAAGATGAACGACGCACAATACCCCTTTGGCAAACTTCAGTGCTTGATTTCCGCGCACAAAGCAATTGTGGACGCCTTGACAGTTCTTCTTGGGTCATCTTCTTCAGCGGACGAGATTCTACCTGCCCTGATATATACTTTGATCGCGTCACCTCCGGAAGGCATCAACGTGATTAGCAATCTACTCTTCATCCAGCGTTTCAGGGCCACAAGCAAGATAAATGGTGAGTCTGCCTATTGCTTGACCAACTTGGAAGCCGCCATCAGCTTCCTAGAGTCGGTGGACCTCAGCAGCGTCAACCCAGATGCTCCGGCCGATGGACAGCCGCGGCTTTTAAATGCAGCAACAACTCCTTCCACTACGGAACTTTCTGGTTCTGTACGTTCTGTAAAGAGCTCTGCCTCACGATCTCAACTCAGTACACCCCAAGCTCAACAACGGCGTTTGAGCAATCTATTTCAACCACCATCAAAAGTGCTAGGCGCTGCCAATGATGCAGTACGCAATACTGCTGACCAGGGATTGAAGAATATCAGCAATACGCTAGACAACAGCTTCAACTTCTTGTTCGGACGACTCAAGGAGATGCAAAACACCCGGGGAGTAAACGAACAGCCTTTAGTACCTAAAACTCTAGATGAAGCCCGTCGTCTTGTGACTAGTCCTGAGGTCAAGGAAAGCGACATAGCCGGCGAAGAAGAAATTTCAAATATCGATACAAAAGAAGGGCCGATTCAATCTGCTAGATTACGGCCAGAAGATAGACGAGCAAGCGGCCGAAGAACTCCACGAGATAGAAGTGCCGATAGTGCTCGGAGTACAGAGGGCAGCAACAAAAAGACACCTGCCACACTCTCAGCTGGACTGACCAACAACAACTCTACTCCTAGCCCGGGCTCTTCCATATTCAACCCTAGCCCCGGTACAAGACCATTAGAATCCATGAAAAGCTTCGGAAATTCCTTTACTCTCAACCCTTTAAACCATATCCCAGACATGATTAGGGGATTTGGACGCAATACTCCAGAAACTCCAACCACCACAGTGCCAGATCGACCTAGACTTCTGTCCTCGAGGACAGAACCAAGGTTATCACCATCAACAACCACACCTGCAACCGCAACTGCAACCACACCCACAACGTCGTCTACCGTGCCATTTCCGGAGATGCAGTTATCGCAACTAGATCCACCTATTAGACGATTTCTCGAAATTGATGACCCTCGTGACCTTCGTATTGGCGATGTTGCTGAGCTTCTTCACGATTACAAGAGACTTGCAGCGGCGCTTGTTAGTAGCCAGTCAAAGGAATGAGTGTGATGATATTTTTTCCTTTTTGCAATTTTACTCGCATGTATAGGCATTGTTGTGGTGTTTCTTCATTTCTTATAAGCAACTGAGAGAATATGAGTTCAGATTTAAATATATAAATCATGCTGTAGAAGTAGATGAACTCCTGAAATGCGTTGGTCTGGATACGCTAGCTAGCTAAACTATGGAATATAAAAAGGTAACGAGAAATTGAAGAAAGTTGAAAAACGCAAAAAACATAAACACACAACTAGACTCTTCTGTTTACATCCCCGGCTTCAACCCCCTCAAAACCCCCAACCCACCCTGCTTCATCTCCGCAAGCTTCCTATCCAAATCCCCAGACTGATGCTGCGTCTCATCATGCCTCCTGCGAATCTCAGCCTCAAACAGCGCCGTGGTTCTGCGGCGCGCCTGGCGCGACTCCTTGATCAGTTTGAGCATTTCGCCCACTTGCCCGATTAGTTCGTCGCCGAAATCTTCCCATTCCGTTATGGTCATGGAGGACATGTATTGTTGGCGTTTGGCGGGTGTGGATGAGAGCGCGTTGAGCGCGTAGTCGAGTTTTTCGGAGGCGGGGGCTGTGGATGGTGGAGGGGCTGGGGGACTTGGGGTAGGTAGTGGTGGTGATTTGATTTTGGGTGGGATGTTGGTAGTGAAAGTAGAATGGTTTGTCAAGGGGTTAGGGATATGGTCGAAGGATTCTTGTTCGAGTTCAGAGAAGTCCATTTGTTGTAGGATTTCGTCGGGATAGTCGGATGTGAGGTTTGGAGGGTGTTGCTTGTCTGATATAGTTGATATTGAGATTTTTCGTTGCGTGGTGTCGGATAGGGATTGGGGTTCGATGCTGCTGAGACTTGCTTGCGTGTCGTCCTCGTCATTGTCCATGACATGCTCTACTTCTTCGTCTTCGTCGTCGTCGATGTTATCATCATCGGTTGTGTCCAATGTGCCTTTGGCCAAGCGAGAGGCTAGTTCAAGCTTCTGCCTTGCCTGGCCATGTTTGCGAGGACTCGCCGAATCACGCCGTCCAGGCTGTGGTCGTGGCCCGCTAACCTGACGCGTAGGCGACTGCTGCTGTATGAGGCGCTCATAAGGACGTTCACTTTTAAAGTTGAATCGATTATTTGGAGTGGTAGTCAGGTTTTGAGGGAAATTGCTCATCCTCCTATATCCCGATCCAGGGGTCTGTACTTGTACTGTTCTAGTAGTAGTAGTAGCTGCTGCTTCCTTTTCACTTATTGTTCGAGAACGAGCACGAGCGCCCGGGTCACTATCGCTGCGTTGTAATGACATGCGGGATTTGGCCCTGGGTATTCGTGATGCACTGGGTTTGTCCGCTAATGAGTTCCTTTTGCTTCTGGTGTTTAGCGCGGTGGATGGTCGTTGTGTTGTTTCCGATTGAAGGATCCAGTCATATGGCCGAGAGTCATATTCATCGTCATAGCTGGTTTTTTTGTCCAATGTTGAGGGGATAGTGGATTTCCTGCGGTGGTTTGTCGCAGTGACAACCTCTATTTGGTTTTCTTGATGATGCTCAGACTCGGAAGAAAGCTCGCTTCCATCCCAGTCTTGTGAGATCACATCATTATCAAACAATCCTCTCCGGGTATGAGTATGGACATGAACATGATCTCGAGCTTCAATGTCGCCAACACTGGTCACCGTGATAGTAGAATCATCGACATTTTCAACATCCGTGTCGAAAATGCTTTTTTCTGGCTGTTGCTGTGCCAATTGCAGATCATTCTGATATTGTTGCTGTTGCGTTTCCATAAATGGCAGAGGCAAAGGTCTCATGAACCTTGACGGCGGAAAGCCATTTCCCAGGGCAAATCTGTCATTCGCCTGTATCCTTTGTTGCTGCTGAGGGCTGTGAATCCTGTCTATCCTGTCTTCTCTGGTGTTGGAGGGATAATACTGGTCGGTTCTTGCCCGGATGTAATCCTCAAGGCCCATGTTCTTGGTTTCAGGTGGTCTGCAGCTGCAAACAAAGAATTGATGTAAGATGCAATGAAATCCAGTCAAAAATTAAGCATCATGCTAGCGTATTTGTTTCTTGCTCCGCTGGAGAGTTGTTTGATGTTGTCTGTTGATTATTTATTTTTATTTATTTATGGAGAAGGACAGAGCTAAGCTATCGATAGCTCCCGAGCCGCTGTCAAAACGGGGCACGTGATCAACATGAGATTATTTATGCATTGTTTGATGAATTATTGAGTATTTATTTCTTTTTGTTATTATTCATGTCATATCGTTAGTTGATAGCACTCATGTCATTACATGCATCATTGTCCACTGCGTAAAGCAAATCCAATACATTGAACGAAGATCACATCAAAAGCCAAATCTAAAAATCCTCTTCATCGGGTTCATCTGCACCTTCTCGCCTCGTTTTGGCTTTCTCAAAGAGGTCGTTCGCTTTGGTCCCCTCTGAAGCTCGCTTTTCCAAGGCAATGTGCAGTTCTCTATTCGCAATCAACCGGTCCGACGATACGTTTTCGTCATCATCCAACATGTCAATGTCCTCGTCAGCTCGAGCTAGCGACGAAACGTACAGGTCGCCGAGCCATAGAGATATTCCTCCTCGAAGCTGTAGAAGCGCTGGACTGTCGGAGTACGGCGGTCCGATCATGAGCTCATCCATGCGCGTGGCAATCTCCTGCGCGCCAGCCAGTTCTTTCTGTCGGATCTTGGCTTTGCGACTCAACATGTCACGGCTCCGGTCTGAGATGTTCTCGGAATCTGACATGACATGGTCACCAGATTCTGATGGGTTTTCCGAGACAATATCATCCTCTTCATACTCGAGAGCCTCTCTCGCTTTCGCGCTTTCCTGTTCAACAACGTATATCCAAAGACTGAACATGGCCGGATAGAATTGTAAAGAGCTGCTAGCTTCTGTACGCGCATTCCGAGAAGGAAATTGGATGACGAGCCTCTCATAGTAAGCTTTCGCTGCTTCAAATCCAGGACGCGTAAAGACAGCGCCGGTACTATTCGAGGTAGAGTTTTGGCGAAACAGAATCTCTGCTCCGATGCCCCATCTCCCTCCGCTTCGTATGTCGACTGGTTGACGACCGAACCTTTCGTGAAGCAGCATTCCCCACGCGCGACCTGCACGGACAAAGTCGCCTTCAAGAAGACATTTGTGTAAGACGGTGGTGAGTACGCCCAAATGACGCACGTGCAAAGTGCTTTCTGTTGTTTTCGAGCCAGGGATGAATATAGGAGGCCACTGTTTCTGGAGGTCCTCAACGTAGCCTTTTGCTCGTTTCCTTTCTGAAGCCCTATCCCTGAGTCCGAGATGCGGGAAATCTTCTTCAAAAAGATCTTCTTCATCAAGTGACAGACCAGCAGCACGATATTGACGCGCTTCTTCCGGCGTGAGGACCACAGATTGGGCTCGACTGCGACTTGATTCATAGCCCGATTCGTTGTCGGTAGTCTCTAAGCCGCTATCTTCCAGGGCACTTTCTTCCTCCCTCAAGTCATGGCTCGACTTTCTTCTCCTTCGCCCATGTTTAACATCGTATTTCTTTGCGCGAAGACTAGCATGCTGCTGCCAGCCTAACAGGGGCAAAGAAAATACAGATACTTTCGGCTGGAGCATGGGTTCCAGAATACCGCTGCACAGTTTGCGTAGATCATCTCCAAAACATGGCAAAATTGCAGACAACAGGTGCGCAGTCGTGGTAGTAATGTGATGAAATCATGAAAGATCTTGGAGCATTTTCAAGTGGAGCTTCTCTGAACTAATTTAGCGGCGGGTCTTGCAGCCTTGGTTCCTGAAAGCTCAGGCCAGCCAGCTGAGTGGCCGAAGTCACGCCGGGCGGTCAGATGACTGCCAAGATCACGTGCTGATTGCGCTCTGGCCCGTGCGGTGTTGATAGGCAGGGCTAGCTTAAATGAGGTGATAAGCCCGCGCTGCCTGGCTGCCTCACTCTCTCCATACTTTATGCGTCATCTACACCGATTTATGGCTTATACGAACTGTCCCGGCTCCTTTCGAGTCGTCATCTCTACCGAAAATGTCTACTAAATCTAGGAGTGTCTACCGTCACAACTCCGGCATAATGAGAATAGCCAGCTTGCTGTTATCTCTCCAGGCGGGACTCGCCTTCGCCACAGTACCTGGATCGCCGTCCCCAGCCTACCACAACGAGATACCCATCCTTCCGCCCCAGATTCCTCAAGATGGGTTTGGCTCTATCGCTAGGAAGCATCAGTTTGTGAGTATTTCTAGTTATATTTCGAGTGGGAGGCTGGGCTAACGTATACTAGACACTCCGTCATATCTATCACCGCGGAACGTACGACCAACCGGACCTTCATCTAAGGCTAGATGTGACGCCGGACACGAAGTTATCGATATTAACCGAAGATGAATACCTACCTCAACCTGTTGATGAACCCGAGATTTCCTTAACTGCCTCGTCGGATGCCTTGACTGTGCATAGGTTGGCAGACCGCCGACCGTCTGTGATCGAGGGTTATTTGGCTCACGCAAGATCATCCGGGGCTGCAGCGATATTATCTGATGATGCGTGGGTGATGGAGACTATTGAGGGTCCCGATGTCACCGATAAAGAGACTGTCCTGACATTTGCGAGGATGACAGCAAATGATTACATCGAAGAACCAGGCACCGGGGATTGGAATGAGATCAGTGGCCGGTTTAATTGGTCTGCGAGTTTTGGCTGGCAACGTGATGGACTTAGAGGCCATCTTTATGCGGACGAGGACAACAGTACCATTGTCATATCTTTAAAAGGAACATCTCCTGCATTATTCGATGGAGCTGAGACGACCACCAACGACAAGGAGAACGACAATCTGTATTTCGCTTGTTGCTGCGGTCAAGGTGCCTCTTACCTTTCGCGACAAGTATGTGATTGCTCGACAGACGTATTCACCGCCAATTTGACTTGCATAGTTGAGGCTATGCAAGATGAAAACCGATATTACCGCGCTGCGATTGATCTGTATACAAACGCTACACAGTTATATCCAAATGCAAATGTTTGGCTTGCCGGACATTCTCTTGGGGGAGCTATGAGCGCACTACTTGGTCTCACCTTTGGTCTTCCAACCGTTGCCATTGATGCAATCCCGGATACGCTGCCTGCGGCAAGACTTGGATTGCCCACGCCGCCGGGGTACGATCCCTTGCTACCCCAAAAGCGGACTAATACTGCTATCTACCATATTGGTCATACAGCGGACCCTATATACATGGGATCTTGCAATGGAGCAGGTGCTACTTGTACTTGGGCTGGCTATGCTTTGGAATCCGCGTGTCACAATGGAAAGATGTGCGTATACGATACAGTCGAGGACAAAGGCTGGCGAGTGGGAATAGGCACGCATCGCATTAAGAATGTTATTTCTGATGTTTTGGAGGTGTACGATGCCGTTCCACCTTGCGTGGCGGAAGAGGAATGTTACGACTGTCAATTATGGAAGTTCTACAAGAGCAATGGTTCTGAAATTACTACGACGACTACCACAACCAAGACTACCTCGACGTCGACATCATTGACCAGGACATCGACCTGTCAGACTCCAGGATGGTGGGGCTGCTTGGATAAGACAACATCGACGACATCATCTACCACGACTTCCACTACCAGCAGTCTGTCAACCACGGCCACCTGTAAAACTCCAGGCTGGTTTGGCTGTAAAGATCCTACCACTACGACTTCTACCACAAGCATTCGTCCCTCTCCAACAGCTACTACAGCTACGTCTACATCGACATGTCATAACCGCGGTTGGTTTGGTTGTCGAGATGTATCTACCTCTCAGACTGCAAGCTCAACGACTACCTCTCAGCTTCCTAAGGACACTTCAGCTACTGCCGTGAAGCATGCAATCACTGCTGCTCCCGTATTATAGCTGTGATAGTCAAATTGCTATATTGAAACATCACTTGGAGTTCTATATCATCGTTTGGTTTGGCGTCTTGTTTGCATTTTCTTCTACATGAACTAAGCGGAGCTCCATGGAGTTTTCTTTTTCTCCCTGTCTATCCCCTTGAACTGCTTCCTGTGACTCATCATTGTCAACACAAGAGGATTGTAGGATATCTATCTGTTTTATTTGGATATAAATTGCGTGCTTCGGAGCATAGATACCACAGCAACTTATGCTACAGCTTAGAAATGAATAAATAAATACATCTAAAGATATGAAGTATAATGAACAAGATTAGCCCTAGGTAGTCAGACCTCCCCCCTAGCCCTCTGCCACCACGCACTCTGCCTCGACACATCGCCCTCCTCACCCGCAAACAACATCCTCCACTTGCGCCAAAACCACGGCGCAATCTCCCAACTGCGCATATCCCACGGCTGCCCAGACTTGCCACTACTGCTGCTACTACTCCAATAGCAAATCCCATTCCCAAGGACCAAATCATTCTTCAAATCCCACATATCGATCTCCTGCGGCTGTGTGGCTAGCAACGTGACCGCTCTCGCCCGGAACACAGGGATGGGTATGAGATCGATGAATGACGGGTGCGGGTAGAGGATTTGTGGAAGCGTGGGTTTGAGGTGTGTTGGTGTCGAGGGACTGGTGGCGCTTGCGATGAGGGGGTTTGGGTTGGGGATAGGTGTTTTGTGGAATGGAGAGGGGGAGAAAAGGAGCCTTTTTGTTGTTTCTGTTGCTGCTGGAGGCGTCATGACATCTTGTACTTTGAAGCCCATGCTTTCCGCATTGTGTAGACATGCTAGGATTATGTGCGTTTGGGTGAAGTGAATGCATTGGGTCCAGGGGGATGGTAGTGATGGCTGAGAGGTGGTGGTAGTGGATTCACGAACAAGCGTTTCGAGTCCTGCTGCTATGATCTTTTCGAGACTGAAGTTTTCTGCTATAGTCATTATATCGCTTGAAGAGGGTTCTGGTGGCAATGGGATCGACAAGCGAGACATATCCTCAACAGCTCTTGCATCGACCGGGGTCATGGAGTCCGGTATTGATACAGATGATTCATTTTGATTCAGAGCGTTGGTTGTCTCATTCGACGTAGGGGTTGAGTAGTTCCTGTCAAGTTCGAGACTCCTATGCTCTGCTCCAGAAAAGATACCTCTCGAGAAGGAATAAACGCCAGGAGAAGTCCAGGCAGGCAACATCAATTCCTGAATATCCGAACTTCCAAATATTGACTCAAAGCTATCTTGCTCTGTGCCATTCAAGTCGACCGGCAACACCGGCAATTGGTCTTGCTGCTGCAGAACGTCATCGACATGGTCTGACTGTAAGCCCTGATGTAAGCCAGATCTCCTCTGCCTTTGGCCTAGTGACATTACGTTAGGTTTTGTGCATTATATGCATAGAACTTGGTGCACATGCACTTACGATACGCTCTTTGGTTAAGACGGTTTTGCTCGCGCCGGGCTTCGGTGAGGACTCGTTTTCGTATTTTCTTAGGGTTGTTCCGGGTGCGAGCCCGGGTGTTGATGTCTGTGTTTGTATTCATCGTTGGTTCTTGTGCGTGGTAGTTGCTGAACAGCTGGGATGGCTGGCTTACAATGTGGGATGATGGGGGGTAGTCGGCGTTACTTAGGGCTTCTCCCGTTATCTCCGAGAATAATCCACAGTATGTTTAACAAAGAAATACTAAATACATATTCGAAAGTGTTCGAAAAAGACAGTTAAAAATGTCCATTTGTTCCATCATCTGTATAAATTGCGCCTAGTTTCGTCGTTTGGTCAGGTTATTCCAAGGTGTTGGCTTACAGTGCAGATGGGCTTACATGATGGGCTTACAATGTTGCATCACACCCTAACTGAATGATTGTTTCTATGCACATATCACCAATCTGATTTATGAATGCAGGTGTAAGCCATGTAATCCAATTTCATTCACATAAACCGGTATTAACAGGATAGATGCATATAAAAGACGCACAATGGCCGCTCCACTCTCTCAAGGGCATCAGGACTTCACCTTTCTATCAGACTCTTTACTTCCGTTATAAATACTATCTACTCTATAAAAACCCGAATCATGACGACCAAGACAATCGTCGTCGTCGGCGCGACAGGAAACCAAGGAGGCTCCGTAGCAAACACCTTCCTCACGCTGTCCCACTGGAAAGTCCGCATAATAACCCGCAACCCTTCTTCAGAAGCAGCTCAAGCCCTAGCAGCGCGCGGAGCCGAAGTTGTGCAGGCAGATCTGTCTGACCCCAGCACTCTACCAAGCGCATTCCAAAATGCACATGCCATTTTCCTCAACACCGATTACTGGGCTACTTTCAGGGCACTCGTAGCAGCCATGGAGACCAACAAGGAAAGCTCATCACCAGAAGGACAAAAGGTGAACCCTAGCAAAGCCGCCTACGAGGCAGAAGTTATCAACGGCAAAAATGCCGCTTCAGCAGCAGCCAAAATACCGACCCTGGAACGTTTCATTTACTCGGCACTACCGGCAATTGAAAAGAGCACAAACGGAAAATATCATTCGGACCACGCCGAATCCAAAGGCACTATTGTCGAGTATATCGAGACAGAACTGCCGGGGTTGGCTAGCAAGACTTCCTTCATATACATGGGCGCATACAACACAAACGCATTGCTTTCGCCCGTCCTGGATCCATCAGACGGGACATACAAGTACTTGCTGCCACTGAATAAAGACGCCAGAATGCCAATCATCAACGCCAGGGAGTCAACGGGATTGTTCGTGAGAGCGTTGATTGAAGAGGAGGTCCCGGGAATCAAATTATTGGCATATGACACCGACAGTTACTTGACTTATGAGCAGATTCGGGACATCTGGTCAAGGGCGAGCGGGCACCAGGCGGGGTTTGAAACTGTGACTGTGGAGTTCTTGCATGAGAAATTGGGGATTCCGATGGTTTTGTTGGAGCCATTGCCGGCTCTTGGGGAGTTTGGGTATACGGGCTCGATCAAGGTCATTGAACCGGGGGAGTTGAAGAATCCGGTTCAGACCAAGTCTTGGGAGGAGTGGATGATGGGCAGAGACTGGAAGACGATCCTAGAGCATAAGGTCTAGACTTTCGCAGGATTTCAGAAGCCCTCCGGGTATATTTTACAATACTAGTTATCAGGTACACTTATGACGGAGAGCCCCTTTATATAAATTTCTTACTGGGATGAATATAACTGTTAGATGATGTATAGGTATGCATGCATTCCAGGGGCCCTACCTAAGTCACCTATTGCGATAATGATTGTCGGGTGTATATAGAACGGATAAAATACTATTAGGACAAATATTTGAAATTGTTAGATCAGTGAGATAGGGATGGATGCCTAGGGCATTCCATCAGTTGATTTCTTGGGTCGCCCGGCGCTTTCCCTTTGAACAGATTTTTCTCGCTACGTGCTCTCTTGCTTCTTCATCCACCCCTTCTCTGTTCAAATTTTCGCTAGCTAGGTCCTCCATCATGTCTGAAACCTTTCCGGAGTCAACCACAAAGCGTAGTAAACTGGATTCTGCAGTCCGGCAGTATCTCTCCTCGAACCCTGGCGAGGACTGTGCGGCCAGCAATGTTGGATTACATGGGGCATTATTCCGCTATTTCAGAGACAAAGAATCTTTTTGTGACCAGAGTGTCGACGACTTGCTTCAAATAGTGAAATACCGCCTTGATGCACTTGCACAAGCCAACGAACTTGCAACGGTTATGGGTGTCAAGAATGAATTTTTCGACGCATTTTCATACAATCAGCATTGGAGGAGGTCTCCAGAGGAAGGAGAGATTTATTCTGTTGCCTGGCGGCTGGTCGCTAGCAAAGAGTTGATAGACAAGCCAAGTCTCGATCTTCCATATGGTCTTGCCTCATGTTCCTGGACCAAGCCGATCAACTTTCTCGCTGCTTGCTTTGCCAAGTCTGATCTAACCCCAACAGATATCCCTGACAGGGTAGACTGGGCACTGTCTTACAAAATCCAAGAAGAGGAAAAAAATGCGGAGCCTGAAGGCGAAGGTCATGGGGTGTTATGTGTTTAATCGTGCCGGAGGATCGCAATGGGGTCTATCAGAATGTGGATTATGCTTCATTCTTTTATCATAAACATGCACCTAGGTAGACGTTTACCTTGCTAGTTAGCTAATAGACAGCCGTTACCTACATCGAACCGATACTTATCTCTTCTCTATTCAGTATGTTCTATAATATGTGCAGAAATAGAATGCCGAGAAGCACGTAGTTGACATTAAGATATTCCTGCTAACACTGAAAGCAATCGTAGTTAGACTGATGTGATTATAGATGTTTCTTATATTCTTTAATTTAGACTACTTAGTATAATTCATACACCACCTAGGTACATATAAGATTTTTCCTACTAAGCAGTGCTTCAGCTACTATTTAATATCTACATCCTTCAAGTCATTGGCTCATAGCTAAATTCATATGCCGATCGATAGCCTCAATCAGCAGCTTTGGTTCTTGGTTGAGAGTTGGTCTTGTTTTGAAAGAAGCGTCTTCATTATCTAGGAGGTCTGGTATGGTATCTAAAGAACTGACAAGTGATATGGTTTTTGGCAGCAGCACATAGATGATAGACGTGCCAGCGTCACGGACTGGCCGTGAACGTACTATGTAGCGTTACGAACCCTGAGGGTAATCGACAGCTCCATTTTCATCAATGAATCCCTTTTTCGGCGAGTCATGGATATACAGTAAGCAATGAATGCGCCGCTCCAAACATCTCCCGCATTATAGGGTCGAGAATACTCCAACATCTGACGATCCTCGCCGCAGAGCTCTAAGGTGGATCGATCATTATGGCAAGAGAACCAAATTTCGAATTGATGCCCAAGGCAATGCAGACGATCCAAAGCTTTCTAGATTTAGTTACCTTTAGATGGAGCCCTGCAAACGATGCCAATCATGGGCGATGTAGTGAATATGGACTGGTTTGGTTTCTTTGACCAACAATTGTTAGACTTCGAAATTGGGGTTTGGCAGAGCCTTGTGTTTCATCCATTGTTGAATTTTCCACCCTGGGCTTACGGATCCAAAATAGATATCAATTTTCTTATAAGCGTTATTTATACTACTGAAAAATATAGGTGTAAATGAGAATGTCCCGACCTAATAGGAGTTCTGTAGGCATTCCCCCCAAAATGTCTACTTTTTAATATCCCTACGCGTAGGGTATACAAATCGATTAAGCGTATCGTAGATTATAACCAATAACTATGGAATAGATGGATGTGACCATCCAAAAGAGGTTCTTTTATTTTTTACGCACTTAGAAATTTTATTTACTATACTCTTCAGTCTCTTGGTTTATTCTAAGACTTGGATACCAAGGTAGTTAAGTTTCTGTGCTGTATCTTTACATCTAGGAATTATCTCAAGCAGTATATTAGTGAAAAACAACATGCTAAACTTCCTTAAACTTAGTTACTGGGCCCAATTCCAACACTTCAAACGCAAACAAGGGCAAAAGGCATTTTTTAATGAATCAAAACAGTGTCCATTTACAGCATATCATAGAGCAGCTCACGTACGAAACGCTCATACAAACGATACGCACACCTCTGAGTCCCCAACCTCAGTATATCTTTTTCCTTCATCACCCCAATCCTCAAGAATATTTTTCAATTCTAGCGTATCAACATCGGCGATTTCCATTTCCGCCAACTCTTCCTCCTCGTCATCATTGTCACCCGTCATGAACCCCCCTCTATGCCTGAAGATTTCGGATTGCACATCTCCGTCCCTCTTCTGTCGAATGACGTTGAGCCTGTAGGCAAAAACAATTCGTGGCGCCGTTTCATACGAGTCCACCTTGTCTCTCCTTGTCTCGCCATGTAAATCACCCCCAACCTCCACCGGCATCACACCAGCAGGCACCGGACCGGAACCACCTAACCCTCCTCCATGTGTTGTTTCCTGTCCTTTTGTCACACTCATCCTTGTCTTTGCGATACGAAGCCCAGATACAATGTACACCGGTCTTTTACCAAAGAGCCCCCGATCAATATGTTCCTGCACCCTAGGCTGCTTTACGATAGCCGCGAGTGTTTCTTTCTTGAAAGGACGCACAAAAGAATAGACCTCATGGTCGACGAGCCCATACTGCGTTTCCTGCCTCGATTCCATATCCAGCTTCAACGACGCGGACGCCAGTTCAACGAATTTTCCCCATATCTGGCCCCCGACTGACCTGCTCTGGTTGTCAGTGTGGATATGATTGGACTCCACCAGGACTTCGGTTTCTGGCAATTTAATCGCGGGAATTGTTCCAGTTGAGATCTCGTCGGGGTCGAGGAGAACTAAGCTGGGCTGGCTTGGGTAACCGATTACCGTTCCTAGTCGGATGAGGCCGTTTTCTATAAAGGTGAAATCGGGTGGGAGGAACCATGTCTTTTTGGACGACATTGTTTCGCATTTGGCATATATATATATATATGCATAGAGAGGTGGGAATATTTTCAAGCGATATTTGTGCGTGGGAGGAGTCCCTGGTCCAGATTGAAAGCTGGTTTATCACGTGTGCAGGCTGGTCTATCAGCCTCGTGTGAAAGGTCTCGCCAGCTTCTGCGAAGAGCTTGCTTATTTACCCACTATAGTGCTCAGGTTGAACCCTCAATAACATATATTGATGAGCGCCGATAGTACCTAGGTAGGCAGCTCGGCTCTTTGCACTCCACAGATAAGATTTTCGTACGTGATCTGCTTTGTGATATGCTGTAAACAGACGTTCTTGGAATCCATTAAGAAAGCATTTTGACCTTGCTTGTGTATGTTAAACTAATCTTGTATTAATAAAATCTAGAGATAATTCGATACCTAATTTGGACATTCCAAGCAAAACATCATATGAAACTTACGTCCATGAAGGATAGATATGTTCAAAGTTGTAGATAGCCAAATTTCGTTCATCACCCATCATAGTGACCACTTCGTCCTCGTCGTTATCTTAATCTCCCTGCAGACACTCGTAGATAGCATGATACCTATCAAAGTCCCGGGATCGGTCTAAGAAGAACTTGATCGGGTTCAAGAACCGCTTCCCATCACCCATGTCGGTTGACATCCTATGAAACAATTTCTGCATTCCTTCCGTCGTCCATGCTCTTAATAGTATGCTAGCTTCGCCCTCCAATGCGTATGACTTTTTGAGAGCTTTGACGTCGGAGAGGATCATAGCTGTAATTCCACTCGCAATCGCTGTAGCCACCGAAGTGCCAGGCTGGCAGACCTGGGGCCGATATTCGCAAAGCCATCGAGGGATATCATCGCCGTATGTGCCAAAGACAGCCGAACGATTACTCTCATTGATAGGATTGGTATTTAGAAAGCTCCCTAGCGATGTCGTTGCACGGATTGATATCACGGCCGGATGACTCGCGGGAAAGGTTTCGTTTTGATATGGTCCAAAGTTACCGGGGCTAGCAAGGAAGATGATCTTGCCATTACGGTTGCTTCGAACCTCGTCGATTGCATTGGCGATTGTCTCGTTTGTCTCTGGGAAACCGAACGCCATGGAGATAACGTCTGCCTCTTGCTCCATAGCAGCCCAGCGGATAGCCTATTTTCGTCAGCATCAAAACAAAAGAGAAGCCAAAACATCTTGATTCTTATAGGGGAATAACGTACATTCGCAATGCGCGATGGGCTATATACGTTGTGTATCAGCTCGTCGGTGTTTTCTGCCACTCGCGCGATACAAAGCTCAGCTAGGGGCGCGGACTCCATCACCAATGTTGCCATAAATGTGCCATGTCCAAAAGTGTCAACAGGAATATCTGATGAAAGAACAAAGTCTTCCCACCCCTTCATGCGACTCCGTCGTACGGGGTCCTGGAAAAGTGGAGCTAATGGATCGTATCCAGTATCCAAGATAGCAACGCGAATACCTCTGAGGTTGGCGGGTTGTTTGCGGAGCATATGGTCAATGTGTTGATCCATCTGTTTCAAGTGATCGAGCCAATTTTTAGCATTTATCCTGGTCGCATGGAATGCAGACATTGGCATCGCTTGCTCATAATTTAAGGCGGGAGGCCGTTCGGAAAAGAAGGCGACCCTGTTGTAATTGTCCTGGAATACGGTTTCTGCCAGCCAATTGAGAGGGGAAACTACTTTGCTGTATATTGTCTTCCGCCTTTGACTGATCCCGACAGTGTTTCGAGAATCAGAATCCGAATTGACCAAGATCGGGGTATTCGCTGCCTGTAGCATCCGGCTTTCCAGACAACTCTCGATGGCTTTTACATATACGTCCTTGTTGGAAAATTCGGCCCAACTCGTTTCGCGAAACTCGACCACGGCTTGACTTGCGACATCGAATTCCGAGTTGAGTTGAGCGACAGGGTTCTCATACTGTCCCAGCTGAAGCGTTCTGCCAAGGCCAACCTCCAGCAATATTATGGCAAAGGCGAGGATTCGAGGATATCGGTGGATTAGAAAGTCCATATTCATATACTCGTCGGTTTCCTCTCTCTCTGACTCAAATTGGACTGAGATATATGCCTTGTTGGGAAGTCGCTGTGTGTCGCCGAACTTCTCCGGCATGAGAAAGATGCAATCGCTTGTCCATTTATGCCGTAGTAGCTCTGTGTCATAGAATTGCCAAAACGCAGACGTTATAGTGTAGGCCAGGCAAACTCTGTCCTTTACCCCGAGAGTGTATTGCTGCAAAACAGTAGAAAGCGACATGCCTTCGCCTGGGAAGGGTTGCTGCTGCAGAGCAAAGCCGTCTCGCGCCTGGACAAATCGTTCACCGTCAAAGTCGATACGTATGCGTGATACAGGCCTGCCTCTAGCAGTTAAAAGACTACAGACATCTACTGCCTTCGTTTCATCCCAGTCAATCGGCGGGTTCCCACGCTTCGCCTTTCTAACATCACATTAGCACCTTTCAAAACGGCGGGTTGGGGAGTGGGTACAGGGGTATTCTCAGCTCAATTTCTTGCCATAAATCAATGGGATCGGACGAAACAACAATGTCGAAAGACGCGATATATTGGCCCTGCTGGAGCCCATGCGTGAGAAGCAATCTGGTTGGATGCCACCGCGATCTGATCACACTGCTCGAACGCTGAGTACAACGAGATATAGCCTGCAAGCCCAAAAGGAGCTTCTTTTTGATATGATTTGGATACTCTCCTGACAGGAGTTTCTGCAAAACACGATCAATTTTGGCCACTAGGTTTCTTATTCCGTCTATCTCTGGCCCTCTTAGAAATCTCTCGATATTCTGCCGCACACGTTGTGCTCGATCTGGATCCAATGGCCAGTTACTGCACTGCCATTCAGGTGTTCCATCAGCATCTGCCTAGGGGACTTTCAATGAAAGTTCAGCGTTATACCTTAGAAATGGATTCCAGTTCACGGATTACTTCTGATAGTTCTGTGATTTCCTTCTCTCCAAGGCCACCTGTGTCTGTTTTCTTCAATGCACCTGATAACATGTACAGGCTTCCTGCTAGTTCACTAGCATCTTGTGATTGTTGTTGGATGCTATTCTCTAAGACGATCAAGCTCACCTTATATATCCAGTTGGATTGCTGCACTCGGGGGTTGGCCATTAGGATGTGATAAGATACTTTGAGGAGAGTGATATCTGCAGCTCCAAAAAGCAAGAATAGATGATGAGTAGGAAGGGAAAAGCATGTGTTTGCAATATAAAATTGTCGGCAGCTGCCTGCCTGCCGGAAATTCCCGTCATGTTTTACAACATATCATATACTAAGGCAGGCGTTTGCATTGCAAACAGCCCCAAAGAGACCAAATTCTTTGTTTACCAAAATCTGCCTCTCCAGGTCAGGTGACAGGTCGTGCATCTTCTTTGATCGTGATGTCTGTCGGTCGTGTTTTCTTCTGATACCACAGTGACCCCGCCATATTTTGGTATTGCTCACTTCACACCATCTTCCATTGACTTTTTTTCTCTCTGAAAGATGGATTTTGAGACGCAATCTGTGGTGGACCTCACTAAAACATGCCATTTGGGATTCAGCCAGTGTCTCACTTACCACGGCCTCCAGAAAAACCAATGGGCAGAAAATCGACTCGCCGACTTCAATATTTGGGCAGAAAGAGTTGGGGCGTTGTACTTCGACAGCCAGTTTCAGTCACTCTCAAGGGAGCTTATCTTTGTGAAGGGGTTTCTTGTGATGCTACAAGGCTTTCTCGACCAGTGTGTTCGTTGCGCGGAAAGCGGTACCCCCGTTGATGAGGCCATCGACGGTGTGGATTCTGCGCTTGAGAACCTAGAGTTGCTGGCTAATCTTCGCACTAGTCGCCGGTCGCGACTTGCAAAGGCCGATCACCAATTTGACCCAAAAGACCACTCAGAGTTGGAATTTCTGCTAAAAGTTTTGTGCCTCAATTGGCCCGGTTCCAACAATACTGACGAAGAAACCTTGGCCAGACTCAAGCAGATGTCAACAGAGGAACGTGTGCTGGAATTGGAGTCAACCGAGCTGTCTAGCTCCCAAGTACGTCTTTTGCAGACAAGTCTGCGGCGTAGAAATCGTTTCCTACAGGCTCAGAGGCGTTCAGGAGGATCTAAATCTACCGACAATATTCACGACGGGCTTGAGCAATCTGAAGACTGCACAGAAACTGCGATGAAGGACGAAAATGTGGACATGGCGAACCAACAGCGTGACCGCGAGTTTACTCCCTCTCTCCCCATCGAGCCGAACATTCCGGGGACATCGGCGTCCACTTCAGAGAGCGAGTTAAATGCTCAGAGCGTGAAGAACCAACCATCGCAACGGTCGATGACGAGTATCACCACTTATCCCAGGCCTCCGAAAGTGCAGGAGGGGATGACAACGTTCAAGTGCCCCTGCTGTTGCGAAACATTACCCGTGGAAGTTGCAACTGAAGAGACGCGGTGGAAGTACTCAATGCCCCCCCTTCTTTCCTTGACTATTCACAGCGCTGATAGTGTATGATAGGAGACATCTTACGGAAGACATCAGTCCTTATACTTGCCTTCTCGAGGACTGTCCGACACCCTTCGCCACTTATACCACCCAACAAGACTGGGAGGATCATGTTGAAAACAAGCACCCGCCCCGGCGTCTATGTCCTTTTTGCCTAGATATGAGTGCGATATTCACGAGCACGGAAGCTTTTCGGGAACACCTTAAAGTCGAACATGGAAACATGGTCTCTGAAAGCTTAATCATGGCTGTGGCGTCCCACTCAAGAGTCGTCACTATCGGCGTCACCGACTGTCCGCTTTGTGACACCACTGGACCGGAATCGGATCCTGGGTTCATCACCCACGTTTTAAACTGCATACATGACTTCTCACTGCGTTCCCTTCCATGGTCGGATCATTCTCCCTATAGTTCCAGACGCTCTGACACGTATAATCTACAACCAACCGGGTATGAAAGCATGACCCAATGGTTGGCGGGCCTGGAATTGAGTGAGACGAGTCATCAGCTCCAGCTCTCGCAATTTGATAACGGCCGATCATGGCAGGAAGAGAAACCGAATGATTACTTTGAAACTAACGATTATTTTGATCTTGGGTCTAATCACGATTCACTCGAGGCACTGGAGAGAGGCTCAGGGGCATCCACCCAGGAAGAGGCTTTTCCCCTCCCTTTTCCAGTCCCGTCATACCTCCGAAGCTCTGAATACATCTCCAGTTTAGAGGCCGTCTACTGGGAAATGACACATGATACCACAGGCAAAACAGGCGAACATGATCTTCTGCCTCTCCCATCGAGGTGGGATTATGGGAACAACAGCCTTGACTTTGAGCTGTCCAACGATGGAGTGGGTTTCGAATATCCAGGTTTAAATGAATCTTCTGATTCTGAATCAACATCTCTTCGTGCTGATAATCCCATGCCGCCACAGTGTGAGATTTACTACTTCGAGGTTGAAATCATATCTGCCCATGAGGGAAAACAGTATGTTTCCATTCTCCCCATTAAAACAATGTTATCAGATATACTCACCAGGATAGAGCGGTTGCGGTCGGATTTTCTAGTAAACGGTCATCCCTTGAAAGGTGCCCTGGGCGGGAAGCGGAATCCTGGGCATATCATGGAGATGATGGCAAGGTTTTCGGTGGAGACTCCAGGGGCGAGGGCCAAATTTACGGTCCTACCTTCGGGAAGGGCGATATAGTAGGATGCGGAGTGGATTTCACAACAGCATCCGCCTTCTTCACCAAAAATGGGGTTCATCTAGGTAATATATGACCTTGTGGACTGTTACCTGTTAAGAGGCTAAGAGCTGACATGAGTTTAGGTAATGCTTTCCGGGATCTACCGGTGCGAGATATGGCATTCTATCCAGTTGTTGGCGTAAAACAATACGTCTCCGTACATGCCAACTTTGGACAGGGCCAGTTCTCATATGATATTGATGCTTTTGTCAAGGTGCGTTGTAGAAATCTGTCTTTTTCTGGAGCGTTGGAAGTTGACTGAAAATCCCGCAGGGCGAGGAGTCCTTTACCAGCTCCGAGAGCGAACTGACAAGTTCCCGAAGTGAAGCCCGAAGTGAAGCGACAAGTGATACGGATATACAGACCCCTCAATCTCACGACGATTATAAAATGGCGTGGATATGCACTCTGCCAGTTGAGATGGCGGCTGCAAGCCTGATGCTAGATATGGTGCACCCGGACTTACATCGCCAGCCCACGGATGAAAACACATACATTCTTGGAAGCATTGGGAAACACAATATCGTTATTATGTCTTTACCAGTGGGCCAACACGGTCCTTCATGGGCTGAAACGGTAACCCCGCGATTGTTGTCCAGGTTCAGATCGATTCAGTTTTGTGTGGTGGTTGGCATTGGCACAGGAGTGCCAAGCAGAACGCAAGACATTCGACTTGGGGATATTGTGATAGGAAACCCTGTTGGAGAGAATGGCGGTGTTGCGATACAAGATCATCTGAGTCAACGATTACCCTACGGCCAATTCTCGATCACAGGTTTTTCTAATTTCCTACCTGACACTTTGCTCACGGCCATTTCGAAACTCGATTTCGAACACATGAGGAGGGAGATTCGATTTACAAAGCTTCTCTCAAAAATGCCTGAGGCAGCTAAAAACTTGGCCCGACCAAGTCTAAGCAGCCGGGTGTACAATGCAGAACACGAGCATAATGGAAAGTCCGATGCATGTCTCGACTGCGATGATTCCCGGCTGGTTCCGCGGCTGCCACGAGATGATAATGAGCCAGTAATTCACTATGGATTTATTTTATCTAGAGGTCAAGGGGTGGAAGATGACAGGCTACGAGATCGACTCGCCGAGAAGAACATATTATGTGTAACCAGGGGGCTGGCCGAACTATCGGATGACCTTCCTCCGTATCTGGTAATTCGAGGTATTTCTGACTATGCTGGCTCGCATAGCAATGAGGATTGGCAAGGATATGCGGCGGCCGTTGCAGCGGCGTATGCCAAAGAGCTTCTTCTGATGATTACATCTAATCCATAGTTATTTGTTATAACCCAAGATATGCTCAAAGGCATGGTCATTTGGTTTGGCAGATGGGCCAATTTAGTTGATCAAATTGTAACAGAACGCACTATGTTGGTGTTGTTCAGACAATGAAAACAAATGATAGTAATTGACATATTCCCAGTCTAGCAGGTTAACGTGTAGATAATATCATCAAACCTTACAAATAGTAGGTAGCTTTTATATTTTATAATCAGAATCATGGGCTGCCTTCTACGGGGAAGATATAAACATTGTACGTACCTAGGTGGTTACTTATGTAGTAGTTACCTATAAATAGCATCAGCCTTCACTGTTTACCTAGTTTGCACTGACTTCACGCGGGGTCTGCAGCAATAACCGAGCTTACCAAGGCAACTAACCTTGGAGCATATCTGCTATAAATCATCAGGCGTCAAGTGATGGCCAACTTGGATAAATCCGAAGTCAATGTATGATCCCCTCCTTGTATACAAAACAATGCTCGTCTCACCCCACATCCAGCCTTGTCAAGAATCCTTCCCTCTTGATAACTGCGACATCTCCAAAGTCTCAGACAAAACCCTAACAGCACTCTTCGATACTGCGCCTGTCATCCATTCCTACCAAGGAAAACACATCGTTCGCCTATCGCAGACCTTGGTCTTGAAAGGCGGACCCAACACCCGACCATGTGAAGCCAACATTATGAACCTGGTGGCTGCAAAGAGCGGAGGGATGGTCACGCTGCCCAAGGTCCATCGCGTTCTCAACATTGAGACTGAGAATGTCTACCTAGGATGCAAGTGTTTACTTCTCATGGACTTTGTCGAAGGCAGGACACTCGAAGAATGCTGGGAGCACCTGAGTGAGGCCGAGCGTGTGGACGTCGTCGCACAGGTCGCCTCCATGATTACTACATTGCATTCTATCCCCGCCCCACAGCAAGAGCCTGGGCCAATCGACATTACAAAAACCTGCTTGGCGCGAGGGTTTTGGTTCACGGACATGGGTGCCGGTCCATTTGACTCAAAGCAGGACCTAGAAGCCTGGTTTAATCGCAGACTTGAAATCTGCAAGCACTTCAAGCAAGCGCCGGAGACTATTCCACCGTTCAAGTTTGACAAGCTGGTTCTTACACACCTGGATATTGCACCTAGGAATTTGATTTTGGGGCCGGATGGAAAAGTGTGGTTGATTGATTGGGGGGACGCGGGGATATATCCCGAGGGATTTGAGGTTGCGTCGCTGAATTTGAGAAGGTTTAGCGCGCCAGTTTTTACTGATATGCTGCTTGAGATAATTCCTAGATATGAAGAAACCGCGCAGCAATTAGGGTGGATTATATATGCGTTGACTACTGGGCAATATATAGAATAGACCTAGGATATCATTGAAGGATCGGATTGAATTAATCGCACAACAAGCAATATTCTAAACGCCACGCTCTAGTATCATATCCCGTTCCAACTCATCATCATCCACTCCTTCCAAGATTTAGTCTGTATCGGATTCATCAAACCATCCGGTTCCATTGATGGAAACTAAGTTGGGTTGTTTTGGGAGAGTTTGATGAGGTCGTTTTCTGAACATTTGGACGAACCATGTGTCTCTGGGGACATTGTTTTGGATTTGTTATGTTTATACATGTACCTAGGTATGTCCATATATTTATAAATGATGTTTGAACATAAGGGGAATCCTTGTCCGGTTCAACACGTGTGCAGCCACCTGGGCACTCAGCTTTGTCTGACAAATTGGTAAAAATAGTCAAGAAATAAAAGAGAGTGATAAAGTGAAATAAAAACAAAACTCGCTAGATAGCCAAACGTAAAATGCCATGCATACAAAAAACCCCTCCTGTTACTGCTCGCACTAAATAAACTGCGACTCTGAACTAAGCTCCGCCAACCTAGACATCTTCTTCGAGTCCAATTCATACGGATAAAACCTGCGTTCGGTGTTCTCTAATTCGCCTTGTTCGTACATATTCGGGTTTGGTAGTGGCGGTTGATAGTCTGGTATATGTTTAGGGTTTGTTGTGGGAATTCGTTTTCGGCGTCGGTAGATGAAATAGCCCATGCTGAAAATTGCGAGGATGATAACCATGCTGGCACCGATTGCAATGCCGGTTTTTGCTGCGGTGGATAGGCCTGTTGTTGTTGATGTTGATGTCGATGTCGATGTCGGTGTCGGTGTAACTGCAGATGTGCTTGTGGTGGATGATAACACGGGCGCTGTAGTAATCGTTGAAGACAACGACGACGATGATATCGAAGACGATGAGGAAGTTGTCTGAGCAACTTCATCATCCAACTGCCACCGAATCGAAATCCCATACGCATTAAACTTAGGCCCGCCAATATACGTCGCCGTAGTAGTCGGCGCAGTCACCAAATACGTGCCAGTCACTGTGCCGCCATACGTGCAGAGCTCAGTCGAGTACCATGGCCAGCCAGCTGCATTCTCATTTTGGCATGAATATTGACTGCGAGTTTTTTGTTAGCGGTGGCCCTCGAAGTGGACGTCCAAATTATTTCCTATCTAGGTAATTTCCGGGACGGGCGGGTGGATTAGGGTTTACGCACCTCGGACAACACGTCGCTCTGGTTTCGGACACGGAGTTGATGCTCACTATGCTCGAGCAGGCTATGCTGTATCCCGACGGACATATTCCTGGTGAGTAGTATGCGGTCGTCGCCAGCGTGAATTGTGGCGGGTAGCAGTCATCATTCGATGTTGGTGTTGGGCCGAGTTGGATGTAGTTCCAGGCTGTGTAGTCGATTGTGGTGGTGAGGTTGTAGATATCTGTGAGACAGGAGGCTGCAGGTGTAAACACTGTTGTGAGAGCTGCTGCTGTGGGAGTTGCTGTTGTTGTCATTTTACCCTCCTCTTCTTTGCTCAATCAAGTATCTCTGGCGTTGCGGCGGTTATTGAAAGTGGTTCCGAGTGTATATGAACTCGCGAAAAAGGATTGACATTGCGCTTATAATTCTTTATTTTTTATTTTCATCACTTAGGAGAAGTGCTTTGATTTAAATTTTCACATGAAACCGCGACTTATGCGTCGATGTATTTCGAGACCAGACATGTAGCAGAATGCCGCCCTCATTGGCCACAGTTAAGCGCTGATGTGCGTGGTGCATATCGAAGGAACCAGTGGCAGCACGGCGTTTAGCGCTGGCAACGTAAATCGGGTCAAGCCATGCGGCGCAAGTGTTTCGAATGGATTATTTTAAGTTGGTACCTACTTATTTATTTTAATGCTATGTTGGAGTTGTATATTTGGTCGGCGAGTACCTAGCTAGGTATATGATTTGTTTATCCGAGATTACTCCCTGTGCAGTCTAGGCTTCCGATAGACTAAACTAAATGTCTATACTATTCTATACTCAAACGTGTACGAGACCTAGTTTTTGTTTTTTTATTTTCGTAGTATAAAAAGGTATATTAAATATCTCTGTCAATGGTCCCCTGTTTGTGGCGCATGGCCTCGGTTGACGGATCTCGGGTCTATTCAATATGACGAAAGATGAACTATTGGAAACATCCATGGATATTTTTGCTATGGTTTAACCATTGCGCAAGGAGGTGTGCCTAGAAAAAGGATAACTAAAGATCTTTCACCTCCCACAACCCTAAACTCTTATCCTCATACGTATCCCCCATAAAACTCTCCGTGCAATGCTCATTAATAACTCTCAAAGGAGGCGGAAAATCAAACGGCGGGCGTTCCAAATTGACCGTCCGCCACATTCCCATCAAAAAGTCATCGCTATTCGTGAGATGCTCCGGAAACGTGGTCGTAAGCAGATACTTTGCTCCGCTCCGTTTGATATTCTCAATGGCCTTGAGCACGTCGGCCAGGGGCAAATGGACCAAGCAGTCGCGCACAAAGATGAGATCAGCCTGGGGTAGATCACTACTGATCACGTTGAGAACTTTGAAGTTGATGTGCTCGGGGTCACCGAATGCTTTCTGGTTGGATGCTATCATTTCTTCGACGATGTCGCCGCCGATGTACTTGATTTCTTTGTCTGATTGTGCGATTACGTACTTCATCCAGTGGAAGTCGCCGCAGGGGATGTCGAGCATTGTCTTGACGCCGAGCTCGGTGAAGAGTGAGGGCAGGGTTGCGCGGATTTGCGCTGTCTGTGTCATGTTGGAGCCATGGCCGGAGCGCGACTCGTCAGAGCCCCAGTAGTTGTTTTGGTAGATTTGGGTGAAGTCGAGTTCTGCCATTTTGGTCATTCAGTCATTCATTCATTTGAAGTTCAAGATCAGGATCTCTGTTGGCTGTATAGCAAGCTGAGTATATTATGAGATGAGATCGCTGCGGATTTGACAGTATCTGAGCGTTACATAGGCAGGTTACAGCTTCAACCGTCGGTATTCTTCTCCGATACGACTCAATTGGTTCGCACTGGCATTCTATTCCTTCTGATCGATGCCGCCGTCAGCCCTGAATCAATTCAATCGAATAGGAACGGGCGATTTGCTCTGACCCCGCTATTAGCTGGCTAATATGATGCCGGGGCTTGGCTCACATAATCACTAGAGATTTAGTAGAATCCCTGCTGACAAGTGCAGGATTCCTGCGGTGGGATGATGCTGCATTAATCGCTGACAGCTTGGCCTTGAAAGTTGACTAGAGTGCGAGACTGCGAGAGACTACGTAGTACCTACGTACATATACACGTAGTACTGTAGCAGCAGCGGTGAATCTGGTGATAAGTTGAAGGTGGTGATAATTTGGAGCCTCAAATATTCCTGCACTCCCCTCTAACCGGATTAGGAACTCTGTATGGGGTCAATCACATGACCTACGACTTATATAAAACGTGATCGCCCCTTCTTTTCCTCTTCCATCCCCTGTCGCCTACTTTTTCGATCAAGCTCAGTCCGCTATGCGAGAGATGACGCTCTTGTTGACCCTTCTTGCGATGACCTTCGGCGACACATGCATGCCCCAGCCTCTCTGTCTAATTTGAAACATGCAGGACCTAGCACTGCCAGCAGTCTAGCACCGGCTAATTGGTGTCTAGCCTAGCGCTGTCCCCTCCTGATAAGTGTACGCCAGGGATGATGGTTGGCTCTTGAATTATCTAAGCCGCATTTCTAGCGCGTTCGCTACCTCCTAGTTCCCTCCATGGGGGCTGGACTTCTCAAGCCTGATCCCTAAAGAGTTTCTCTCCAACCTCGTGCTGGCCAAACACCAACAGCCATGGCAGTGACGACCTCCGTGGAAATCGGCACCCAATGGCTAACGGACGTGTCGTCGAATTTCATCGGATACTACATTGCTCCCTCAAGCAGTACGTGCGAACACCGCGACCTTTTCGTGATCACTTCTAACCGCGCAGCCAGCCCAGACTCTCTCCGCCGGTGATGTCTGGGCGACATCGGGCGCATATGCTGGCGACTGCGGCACCGCCGACTGTGTCTTCGCGACGAACTGCGCAAATAATATCCTCACCTACGAGAATGGCGCCACTGCGAGTTGGTCGGTTATCAGCCTGCTCTACAGACGTCTAAGCACGATATTAATTGCTGTCTGTTAAATAGTGGAGACTCTTTTTCGTGCGTGACCATGACTATCTTCCAAACCTCGCCCGACGGCAGCCCGAGTGCTTCAAATATAGACTGTCGCGTGGGATGGGCAGCATATACGGTCTATCGCGAGTTGGAAGTGTTGACTACTTCTACTGTTACAGTCTCAGGCAAGAATGATTCTCCCCGCTCCCGATGAGAGAAATCTCGGTCTAAAATTGCTTGGCTGCTAGGTACATCCACGTCAACCAGCAGCGCGTCCAGCGCGCCCAGCACCTCTCCACCCTCACAAACCTCGACATCAACGACCGCAACTCCCACTGCCACTCCGTCGCCTCACTCGTCAAGCAAAGCATGGATTGCAGGCGCGGTAATCGGGCCCATCGCAGGGGTTGCGCTGATAGCACTCTTGTTCTGGCTGGTGCGACGTAGGAAGGCACAGAAGCAATTCCAGCCCGATATGAGCCGTCCCCCGGTGGAGCTGCATGGGCAAGGTCTAATGAGTCCACCGTTTGAACTATCTTCAACACGTCCACCAGTCGAATTATCTTCAACCGACAGGAAATATTCAGCAGTGCCAACAGAGCTCCCTGCGAATGATTGACCTTATGACCCTTGCCGGTAAGCGTGCACCTTAAGGGGATTCCCCAGTACAGTTAGATAGAGTGTGCAGGAATAATTTACTATTTCCTTATCCGGCTATGTAGACGTTCTGTAAAATCACTGCCCCAGAATCTTTGGTCCCATTTCTGCCTCTGTTTTTTCCCGGTCAAAAAATCAAGACTGTACATTTTTAGTCTTGTTTCTGCCATATACATCTTATTTCGCTGGCCATAAAGCTGTCACTTTAATGTTTGGCCTCGTTCCTTCGGGTTAGCTCTCTTTTGTCCGGGCAAAAGGTGACAACCTTCCTTACACACACAACTCACCTCATACTACGCAGTGAGCAGAATCATCCTCACTCTTTCTTTAACAGCACGTGTCTTACATTAACTGGGGGCATGCGCGCTGTTACCGAGAGCCTTGGCTTCATGCCTTCTGGAGCCGCCAGGTAAAGATCTGTGAAAATAAGGACGAGTTGGACGCCCAAGCAAAGAAAGCCCGCCGCCTGCGCACCCTTCGAAACCTTTGGATCTGATTCCTCCGTACATTCCTTGATCGCGGTCAGCCATGCCCCGATCATGCTCAAGGCATCCTCGGTGGTGTGGCGCGCCAACACGCCTCCGCTTTCTGCGTGGGTGTTGTAGATGATCTTGAGGAGGAACGAGGGCGCGGCGGTCATGCCGCCGCAGACAGCGACGAAGGGCGCCCGGTCTTTGCGAGGAATGTTCCATTTCCGGCCCACGAAGTTGCTCGTAGATAAGACGATGAGATTTCCGAGGTCAAGGAACCATACCTAGCCGCAAAGCGTCGTGTTAGTTTAAACTTGTCCTTGCTGATGTCATTGAAGCTTTGGATGCACTCACCATCCAACGGTACACCATGTCATTCTGTCCTGCCACCGGCCACGCTTTGATGACGAGCACCATGTTGAAACACATTTTCATTGAATCGAGAGTCTCGGCTTTCGCTTTGGCCAGGCTACTGAGGGTTTGGAAGTACACCTCAAGGTGCAAGGCGAAAAGTGCTCCCCACCCGAGGAATTCTAGGATCTGCTTTCTATTGATCACCAGACCCTTCTCGCCATCGCCCAGTGTTCCGTTCACGTACGCGGCGAAGATGGCCTTGTTGATCGACCGCAGGTCTGGGGGCGCTTTGCTCACGACGAGCTTGTAGATGGCCGTCATCGGGACCGCCAAAAGCAGCGCAAATGCATTGAAGACGGTGAAGTCTCGGCCGCCGGTGATCCCTTTCCATAAGGAGGAGAAAATGGGAATCTGGATAGGCTTGTTGCCGTACGCGCGCAACTGCGTCAATGCTAGGGATAGAGCGTCCAGCGCCAGGTCAGTCACATTTTGTACGGTATCGATCGCCGTCGAGATGATCTGGTTGGTCATCAGGTTGTATACGTCGGTGGACTTTGTGGCTGGGTTGAACAAACTGGCGAGGTCCTGACCGAGGTCGATGAAGAGGTGCTCAATTGTTGCGAATATTTTAACCATGTCGTTCCACAGATCTTTCAAGGTGACGTCTTGCGGTGTGGCCGGCTCTGCACTGAAGCCAATGGAACTATTGGTTGCCAGTCCTCCGTAAGAGGCTTGATACGCAGTCCAGTTGACGGAGACGCTGTTCTTGGCCTGGTCAATTGCTGGTGTCTCTTCTGGATCTTTCATCTCGCTTCCGGCCGCCGTTTGGACCGGTGCTATCTTCAGTCCCATCGCTTCTCGTAACGAATCCAGCCAGCCGCTTTCCAAAGCTTTCAAAGCCGGGATCTGATCAGTGCCATAGTCCATCGCAGCGTTGACGACAGCCACAACGCTATCGGCCGTAGTGAGAATATCTCCCCAGTTGAAGATGAACCCCAGGAAGTCAATCAACTTCTGCAGGCCTACCTTGATCCTGTCGAACACCCACGTTATTGCCTTGCCAACAGCTTCGACTGTGTCCAGGATAAATTTGTAGGCCTTCCCGGCCAAGGTGATAATGAAGGTTATCTCATTTCCTACCAAGTGTCAGCAACAACGAAAAGCCAAGGACATGTTGCAGATAGATCGCAAACCAATTAGTGTCACAATGTAGCTCGTTGCTTGTTGAGCCTTCTCCTTGACCCAGGTCCACGCCCCCCAGGGATCATACCACGACCTGACACTCAGCAACTTTATGAGCTGTGCCCTTGCATCCGCAGTGTCCGGCAAGCGTCCACACAGGATGACGGGCTTGACTCCTTCCGGGTTATAGATTTTACGTTTCGATGTCAATTTTCGCAAGGTATGTGACGGCGCGCCGAGCAATATCTGCCTCTTGTTTAATTCGCCGAGAACCTTTGCAGCCTCGTTGGCATCGTCCTTAGAAACGGAGCCGGGATCAATTAGGTGCTGCCCTGATTGTGTATGTGCATTCAAGAGGTCTGCGCCTGTGGTGATGGTAGCTAGCTTGGCGTTCATCTTTGCATTTGGGTTTAGCACTAGACTTTGCAATGGTACAGCTGGCTGGCCTTGCGCTTGGAATTGATCCACCTGAAAGGTGAAGGAAGCCATGTCTGACGTCGAGACGATGATGCTCACAGCGCCCACTGTATCAGCTTGGTACCATCTTCCCTTCTGATCGATTGTAGTCCGGACTCCATTCGAGATTGCAGCAACCGCTCCCGATGCGACGATGTGCAGTTGGCAATTTTGAACGGGCTGGCTTGGGTCGTCTGAAGCGGCGATAAACCGGAGAGTGAAACTTGGCACTTCAATATTGTTTGTGGCAGACGGCTCATAGAACGGGACGGCCTGCCACATACCTGTGTCTGATCCGCACTGCAAGAGCGTCAACACGCCAGTTTGGTCCGCTGAGATTAATGTGTCTACTAGTAGGCTTCCACCGGCTTCCTGTGCTGCCAACATCGTCGAGATCCGCCCCCCTTCCCCGTCAGCGACAAGCTGGACCAGCTGTCCGCTGTTCAAATCGGAGAGAGGCGCGGAGTAATAGTGCACTCCATTCGCGGCCGTCGTGTACCAGAATGTCACGTTGCTGTCGGCCTGCGCTACGTGAATATCAGCAATACCCAAGGACGTATCACCAGTGACAACTGTAGTGCCGGGACTGTTTGGAGCGCAATATTGATGATAGTCGAACTTGGTGATGACATTGCCGCCAACAGCGAGTTCAGAAAAGGTGGACGTTGGATTGATGTAACTGTCGAGAGACAGAGCTCCTGCAGGATTGTCAGCTAGGTCAAAAGCTGCCGATATGGGGTCTTACCAGTAGGCGCCAGAAAGTCCGAGGCAAATGGATTACTTCCCAGCGTTCGGAACTGTACGTGAGTCCCATCGCCTGCAGTATACAGAACAAAGACGCCCGTACCGACTGGACACTTCCCGAACGAGACACCGACTATCTCGATGGGATCTGTTGGTAGCCTCCAACTCGTATCAAGGGAGAACGAGAAGCTACCATCGGGGTTCTGGCTCACGTCCACCTGGCCAAGTTGGGTAGTCTTGGTGATGGACCCAGGAGGTGCCAAAGACAGACATATGAGAGGGAAGTTCGTATTGCCCACCGTGGTAGAAAAATCGCTCTACATACAATTGTCAGCTGCGTCACTTTTCTGAAAAGGGTGTTATTACCAGAAACACATCAAATACCTGCGGGAACAAGTTACCCACCGCTATGATATTTGACGGAGCCGGCGTCAACAAATTCTGCGGCGTCATATTAACGAGAATATGCAGGCTGCTTTGATTATTCCCGGCATTCGTCACTACAGTGATAAAGATGCTCTGATCTACGGGGCTCTGCTGCACACCAAAGGCCACCACGTCTTGCGTGATGTTGCACAATGCTCCGTAATCGACCAACGTCGGGCTCCCATTTTGATTGATGATGAGGTTCAGTTTGGAGCCTTCACCGAGCGAGAAGACGGCCGGATTGCTGTTTTGGTCCTGCAGGACAGTGAAGCGTTTGCCCGCTGGCACGGGATTGGCGGCCAGTAGGTTCGTCATGAACTCTGAGTCTTGGGTGATCTGGATCATGGCGTTGATTCTCGATCACTCAGTTAATTTAGTAGGATTGATATTCATGAATATAGAACTATTGTTGCACCTCAAAGAAGCATTGGTCTTGCCCACGCGTATAACTGTGATGGTGGACTGAGCAATATGACCATGTTCCGAGCGTGAGACTATAGCTGACGTATATAGGGTTTAACTTACTGTACGCAGACGGACTTGTTTGCCTGGAGCATGACGTGAGTTCCTGTGCACCTCCTAGGTTTATTTTATGGTATACCATCAGTATCACAGATAGGACTATGCGGGTATTTGATGCGATAATAATACAATTGACACATGGATGACACAATGTCAGAGCCGATGGTTTAGCTTTCGAGCCTCAAGCTGACGTAGTGTTTTTAGGGTTAAGGTTATTTCAGACGGAATCTCAGGGTGCCGGGTATCTCCAAACAGAATTTCCATTTAGGCTTGTTTGATTCAAAAGAAGTATATTTTCCGTGGAAGCATTTATTCCCCGTTTTCGCGAAAGCCTTGAAGAATGGCAGGCCTCGACCCCTTTGTCAACAGCCTGATTAACAAGGCGGCTCCTGATCCCTACCAACAAACCATCTTCCTTAGCCAGAAGACGATCAACGATGCTTTCCGCAACATGTGGCAGCTGGCAGACCCATCGTCCCCCATTCGCTCCGTTAACGTGCGGGATCGAGCGGGCAACACACTCACCGCAACCCTAAAACCGCCCACGGTACTCATCAATGTGGCCGACAACACCAGCTTCATGGCGTATATGCAGTGGAATTTTGATCAAGGCCAGATGAAACTCTTCACCAGTGCCAATCCCAGTGATCCCACGATGAAAACTTTCGATGTGTCGAACTGGTTGTACGCCTTCGGGAGCAGTATTGGTAAGGAGTGATTGTTTCCTCAACACTGTCAGAGCGAACACTAACACCTAACTTTATAGCTTCAGAGAAGTTCATGGACAATGATGTGATCAAAGCCTATGCGCAAAAGATGGGTGTTCCCCCACCGAAGAGCGCGGGAGGGACTGGAAACTACACTATAGCGAGGTTATTTATGCAGCTTGAAGGCATGGTGCCTGTATTATAGCGGGATAAAACGAGAAATAATGTTGCTAATAGATGGACAGAGAATCCATCCTACTATCCACAAGGGTCCAACTTCCGAGGTGAAGACTGGTCGAAGGAGACTCCGGCCACACAGGCTAATCTGGCCACCCTCTTATACGCCTGGATGAGTCAAATGATGCAGAACGGCCAAACAAATATCGGGATCACACTTCGGACGGACCACCCGGAAACAGGTACATATGCCCTTTTGTCATTCACTCACATCGAAACTAGATCGACTGACTAGTCTGTTCTTTCCCTTAAGTAAATGCACAAGCGCCAACGTTCCCACCCAAGCAAATCGACCACTCTGTATACCCGTGGAAAGATCCTGTAAAGCCGCTCCCGGTTTCCAATGACTCTGATGCAAACTCCCTCTGCTACTTGATCACCACCGCCAATCACTCACCCCCCGTGCCGGCAAAGATCAACTATACCGGCACCTGGGTCACGACGCAGCCGTCGGACCCTAACCGGGATGCGATTTTGTGCATGAACCGCGCACAATTCTGGGAAGAGTGGCTGTTGCCCCTCCTACAGGTGATTAATCTGGGCACGCAAGTCCAGGCGTCGCCACCACTCATGGAGCCATATGGTGAAAAGCAATGCCGTACACGACCCGGGTTCGACGCGGGGACATGCTACGCGCATCCCGATTTCACCGATGCTTATTATAAATTTGTCCCAGCGGCGGATGGGAAAAGCTGGACATGGAATGCGGATAGCTCGTTGTTGTCTAATCAGAAATCGATAACTAATGGGGGCGTAACGTGGACAATAGCGCAGACGGGTAGGTGGTTCTGACGGACGTAAAGCTCTCTGTACTCTATATACTGATGATGATTACTGCAACAAGCCACGGCAGGGACGACGGTAACCTTCGCCGGCGGTGGTCAGACATTCAACATCACCGGGAAAAACAGTGTGGGTGTCTTGTGTACTTCGCGTGGAGGATGGGATTCCGATACGAGGTGCGTAACCAGAATTAAATCTCCGTCTCAGGATTCAAGCACGTTGCGGATCTGACATGGCAGCAAGCATGAAATTCAACATGGTATTTAGTCTTGACTATATTGTCACAAGAGTCGATTCCGGCGGCCTGCAGATCATGCCCACGGGCCAGGGCGTGAAGATCACCCCCAGTAATGTTGAATACACCCAATCGGACAGCGGGAGCTGGACACCGCCGTGGGACTTTATAGGGCTGTTCTTGCAAAGGGTAATCATGGTGGATTTCAACAAGTATCTCGACTCTTACAAGAATGAATTCCTGACCGCACTGCACAACCAGCATAAATTGATCCTTCCAGGTGCAGGGGAATATCTGTGCAATCAGGTCACGTTTAGTACCGCAGGAGATTTACTGACGAATTTGGCGTTTAACGGGTAAGTCTATCTTCCTCCTATACATGGCGATGCATGCTAAGTAAGGCCTTGTGCGATATAGAGCACAGCCACCGGGACAGCCGCCTCGTATCCCACAGTTCCTCCTTGACGCGCCGCCGTATCAGCCTCCGCCCACCACTAAGTTTGTCCTTCCTCCGCCGACTCAGGTGGCTGGTGCCTTGTCGAAGTCGATCCAGCAATTTCCGACCAAAAAGACCAACAAGGAGTGACTGAAGAGTGTAAAATGGTGACACGGTTTTGTAATATGCTGTAGACATCGGTGTTAAAATTGAATTCATGTAGTCAGCTGCAGACTTGACAGTATATATGCATCACATGGCTAGGTTATGGCATCGATCCGTAGTATTATATTCTTTCTAGTTGATGTCTTCCACTATTAGTTCCTTGCTTTAGCGATGATATGATGCATTCCTGATGGCAACGCTTAGCTTTGACTCTAAGACTTACAGCGCAAGTAGACTAGTATATAGTATCAGCAGTAGTGGTGATATTGGATATGTAAGTGCCCAGGTGGTAAGAGTACAATTTGGAGTCTCAATCTTCACTTTACTTCAATCTTTGGAATAGATATTTATTACCTAGGTATTTGATAGTGATAAGTGCCAAGACGGCCTACTAACAATACTACTACATTTGAGACGCCTAGTAAGGGCACGAGGAACGAGTATAACGAACATGAAAGAGGAAACAGACAGGATTAGATTTGTGCCTTCCCAGCACTCTTTATATGAGCGCCCTGTCCCAACGCAGCGCCGAATGAGAGATTGAGCGCCGGAGTAGGGCTAACCCTAGCCGTAGCCCTATCTTGCCTCTGATGTAGGGGCGCTGTGGTTGGCCGTCAGCGTTCAAACCTGCTGCCCATGTAGCCGTCACAATAAGATGAGAAATGTAGTATCTCCCTGTACACCAACTGGTCGCCTCTCAAAGGTCTATGTTACAATCTCGACGTCTCCTTTCCCTCAGACTCCAATTCTTTCTCAACATAATGCCGAGCTCGGTCAATTCTACTTCGAATAGCTTTGATTGCATATTCAAGGTTTTTCTTCTGCTGGGTAGTTTTCAGTTCAACCTTGTGGGAACCTTCTGGCGTGGTAATGTGAATAGTATCCCCCAACAAGACACAGCTCCAATCGTAACAGAGACTTTCATTGTGCCATAGTTGGAAGAGAAGTTCCCAGGTCTCTCGATTGAGCTCTGGAAGCCTCGCGTAAAACTCATTGTACTCTCTGAGTATCCGTTCGGCCGACTTGCTTCCTTGTTTTAAGAGAGAAAGCAAGGTTTGAAAGGCCCAACGTGTTAAACTTTTTTTATTTTTAACATAGTTAATTCTAGGATATAAGTATAAAAGCTATCTATCCGTCTCGGCGGTCTGCGACGAGACGGAGAGGTATCTACATATTTATGATGAGTCCACCTGCCAGGTACCTCTCAGAATAGAACAATGACGAATAACTTTATACCTCTGGATCTACTTTAGTAAATAAAATGATTTGTTACTTCAGAATTTACAGAGAACAAAATCACAAAAAAAGGGTTCGAAAATTAAATCATTTGCTCTTTGCACCTTCGAATTCTCGGACATGGGCTTGTATAGATTCAACATACAATGATGATAATGATTTTATAACTCTATTTAAAATGCTGATCATTTCTATGAGCATCACCGCGACGAGTAATAGCGAAATTAATATTAGGGTAAGTGTGCCAGGCATGCATTCAATCATGAAGTTGGAGCTCTGTGCGGTTGAGTGTGCTAGGTATTGTAGGGATCTATAGTATATTCTTTGTGATGCAGTGGCATCTTTCTTAGGAAGTCGCAAATGATGATGATATTTTTTTTAGCTAATCATGGTTATTATGATGATTATCATGATGATCTTAAGAGGAGCAATCGAGAAGATAGCTGTAGCAATTTTCAGTGCTGCGATGGCCGTCTCTATAAAGTTCTTTAGGTTGTTCAGAGTTACTAAATGTGACACGATCAGGGCCATCTTCGCTGTTACTTAGACTGGACTACTCTCTATGTGCTGTTTTTGGGAGCGAGAATTGCTGTTGTTCATATCACTGCTGGTTGGGTTTTTTAGCTGTTATAATAGACTTATGGTCAGCATTGGCATCACCAGCACTATGGCATCCAGTATGAATATCAAATTCCAGAGAAATGGATTTCGCGGATGCATGTATCTGTCGAGTAGAAGACTCGTCCCAATTCTGCTGTTGTTGGATTTCAATATCTACTAGTCGCGGTTATATTAGTAATTCATTTGCCTAGAAATGTATCTTGAAGCCTGTATACCGCGTCATTGGAGAGATTTGTGGTGTTGGCATTATTGTTGGAATATCTTTCTGGTGATGAAGAATTGATTCAAGTGGGAGGCATTGCCGAGAAGTGCCTATACGCAGAATTCAGAGCAGATTTGATTCTCTTGTCTAATGTCGAGTTGAAGAAAAATATATATCTAGGCAGCAGCGTTGTAGAGAAAGAAGCCTTCTTTGCGAAATACCTCCCAATAAGATATTCATTACTCAAGTCAAGGTCAAATTGTTGATTATGTTAAGGAACATATAGCGAGAGCAGCGTCCAAGGGCATAAGAGCAATAATGGAGCTCAGATGACTCAGAGTCTATCTTCCCTTAATAATTGTGTTGTGATCAACAGTACTTGGATCCTACAACCAAACTCCTCAAGACAGATCAATCCATGCGCCTAGGGATTATATCTCCAACGAAGGTGGTCTCTCTAACAAACTCCACCCCTGGATAGCGTGCTTGTAAATTCGCGGCTATAGTGGTTGCCTGATGCTCTCTGAGCTCAGATATCTAGGCAACGAGCTATCTTTTCTTCTAAGGTATAGTCCACTAGAAATAGGCTGGGATCTTGGCACCTGAATGCAACACCGGTAGGAATGAAAGCGGAGGGACATGCCTCTCCTGCCCCAAGTGCAGCTGGATGAAAATCTTGGATGCAAAACTCAATACGTCGTACGATAGCCAGCTCGTCACCAACCACTGCAGTCTTTCAGCTAAGTGGCTCAGCCCAAGGGCTGGGCGGAGACTGAGCAATAAAGAAGCAGATATAGTGTTGGATAGCGCCAAGATCGCTCCAATGAGGACACAGCCAGTGCTTCGGGTTGGTTGGTCAATCCTTCTTCGGCCGTAAATATTCAAGAACATCTCTACTTGCAAGTTGCAACAGAATCCGAGCATGCGAATGCGAAACCAAATTTTGTAGTAGGGTCTGGGCATGCGGTTGCGATACTAAGCAAAACGCGGTCAAATGGAAACTACTCATCAACTGTGATTCGTTCGTTCGAACTTTTTGGACTTTTTCCTTGAGAATCATAGGCATCCAAATTCTTGCTCAGTCTCTTACGTGCGAATCGGCCTAGAGTTTCGCCGTGGTGATTCAAAAATTCTCGTCATTGATGCCCTACCCAAGGCCGAGCGATGCGGCCAGCCTCAATGATTGCCCTTTATGTAGAGTCTTCGCCGCATGTCTCACATGCTGATAATGAAAGACTATATTCTCAAACTTGATCCCATTGCGGATAATATATATATTCAATTACTATTTAGCAGAAATCCCGAGCGCAGTCAACGCGAACAGTCCACCAGTACTTAGGGATCAAAATGTCTTCCTTTGACCTGTGTACGCCGGAAACGTGCAGCATTGACGAGAGTATTTTCAAATACCGGCCTTCGCTGGCAGCGAACAGCGCTTTCATCGCACTGTTTGGCGTGGGACTCATTGTCCATGCTATTCTCGGCGCTAGATGGCGAACTTGGTTTTTTACAATCTGCATGATGTGCGGCTGCGCAGTTGAGATGATCGGGTATGGAGGGCGTGTGAGGATGTGGGAAGACGTCTTTGATTTCGAGGGTTTCATCATACAGATCGGTCAGTTCTTTTTGCTTGCGAATGTGGTACTTGAATACTTCTGCTAATACGGTTTTTCTGGTCAATTCAGTCTGCATTACCCTTGCCCCCGTGTTCTACACCGCATCCGTCTATTTGACGCTGTACACTTCGTGAGTCTCGTGTCTATTTCCTCAATCCGGCCTCAAGCTCATGGGAATAAAAATTTAAAGAATCCATCAGCTTGGCACAAAGTCACGATTTTCGCCAAAACTATACTACATTGTCTTTATTATCTGTGATATAGTCTCGCTAGTTCTACAGGCTGTCGGCGGCGCTATGTCTTCAGATAGCATGGGATCCTCTCAGAATGGTGTCGATATCTCCTTGGCTGGTCTATCCTTTCAGGTCTTCTCCTTGACAATTTTCATTGCTCTGTCTGTCGATTACGCACGGTCTTACCTGCGCGATGTGAAGACAGGTGGGGTGCCAAATCGGCTCACTGAATCTAGATACCGCTTGTTTTTGGGATTTTTGGCACTTGCTACCTTGTGCATTTATACTAGGTGTGTTTATCGTATTGCTGAACTGAGCGATGGGTATTCTGGACCCATGATTCAAGAACAAGGTCCTTTCATTGGACTCGAGGGAGTGTAAGTCCTTTCTCATTCTATTCGGAGATTAAAACAAATACTAACACGCAATTACTTTCAATTAGCTTGATCATCGTCTCCGTAGCCGCCCTGTGCATCGGTCATCCTGGATTCGTATACAACCAGCCAGCCAAAAGACTCTCCTAGTCAGACACCGAGAAAGCATAATCTGTTGATATCGTTTACCAGACGAATCTGAGAAGGAAAAAACTAGAACCTAAGTAGTACTAATGTTCCTTTGTGGTATTTCAAAGACCTATGGTGTTTGTATTGTTCTATAATTTATTGCTCTATTTACTAGCATTGTGAGTCTGTGATACTGTGAAGGGGGTTTTTCTGCTGTGGCAATTTTCTTTACTTCTACATAGATAGGCTAATATATAACAGGACAATGACAATATTACATATTGAGCTGTCTTTCCCGCTGATTCTTAATAGTTGGAACTTTATTGAGTTGACTAATGACGAGTAGAAACAAAATTTACAGAAAAGGTAAATGGAAGAATTCGAACAATTCCAAAATATACAGGAACCCCGTAAAGCAATGGCAGTCATTGTAACCAATATAAGAACATGGCATAGATATACAACCTTGGTATTTCAAGATACTTCAATGTAATCATCAAAATATATTTGATTAATGCTATGTGAGATACATCCAGGAACATTGAATTTATCATTGTCACGCGGACTAACCTATCACTTGAACTGTGCCTGTGATATAGGTCGACCCATCACATATTAGCCAAGCGACCAACTCTGCAACCTCGCGAGACTGACCAGCTCGCTTCATCGGGATCATAGGCTAGATTCCGTCCTTCTTTTTCAACATAGTAATGTCGATCGGACCTCTAGAACAGTAGTCAGATACAACGTTCTGCAGCACATCTTTCTAATTCCCACAGATTAGACTTACGACGCGATTGCATTCACCCTGATCCCCTTTTCCGCCACTTCAGCAGAGGCTGCTCTTGTTATGCCAACCACAGCGTGCTTGGAAGTAACGTGGGTCGAAAAGCTGAAAGTCGCTGTTGCAGAAATTATTCGGGGTGAGACAACAGTAGAGCCGCTTGAGTCCCTTGACCCCAATGACAAGGTTTGCATGTATCTTGGCGACATCGAGCAATCTGTCTTGAAGAGCCTATCGCACGCGGAATTCGAAGCAGTCAAGAATATCTGTGTCAAATCAAAGGGTCTCATCTGGGTGACATGCGCAGGTGCCGTCGATTGTCAGAATCTAGATGCAAGCTTGAGCCAGGGCTTCCTTCACACGCTCCGTACTGAGTATGCAGGAAGATGAGCAATTAATATTCATTTGGACCGTAAAACCGAACCTTTCTCCGAAACTGCGGTTAGCACAGTTGCTGCGATTTTCAAGAAAAGGTTCGACTACTCACAGAAGGGAAACCCTATGGACTTTGAATATGCTGAGCGTGATGGTACTATCAACGTGCCTAGATTCTACAAGGATATCGAGCGGAACAGCCTTTATTTCTTTGATTTTGCTCAGCCTCCAGCACCAAAACTAGGCCCATTCTTGCAGAAAGGCCGTCCTTTGTGGCTGCAAGTCGTTATACCAGGTCTATTGGACAACCTTTCCTTTAACGATGACCTAGATGCTCTTTTAGAGCATCTAGGAAGGTTCATTAAGATCGAGCTGAAGCTTTTTAGAGTCAACTTCCGCAATGTCATAACAGCCATAGGTCAACTTCAATCAGATTTCATGGGGTTTGAATGTTCCGGTATTATCAAGAAGGCCAGTCAGGCCGCCTTAGAGAGCAGTCTAAGAGTTGGTAATCAGGTTACCACCTTGGTAAAAGATCACTACTCCAGCGCAGTGCGAGCACCCTGGACTATCGCCGTGCATATTACTAACACGCTCAGTTTTGGGATTGCTGCCTCTCTTCCTACGGCATATATAGAACTGCATACATCTCGCTATTTAAGATGGCTCATCTCGAAAGGGGCTAAAAGATTCTCATCCATGCCTCAATGGGTGGTGTCGGTCAAGCAGCTATCAACCTGGCGCAGAATGCCAGTGCTGAGATCTTCGCTACGGTAGGATCCGCAGAGAAACGGGAAGCCCTGATTTCTCAATATGGCATCCCTGAGAACCATATCTTCTCCAGCAGATCCACCTCCTCCGCTGTCGGAGTTCATGCTGCCACAGGTGGAAAGGGCGTCCATTTAGTCTTGAACTCGCGGGCAGGATTCCTCTGTCTTTCGACCCCGATGCTGATGCTGATAATAATTCTTAGTCATAAATGGCGTCTTGGGAATGGTCTTTATTAACCCGGGCCCCATCCTCGTAGAATCGAGGTCTACAGGCAGAGCTGAGGAACATGATTCAAGAATTGAAGGTCTGGGAAGAGAAGCTTCTTGCTTAATTGGACCAGCAGAGAGCCGAGCAGAAGGCACGGGAAGAGAAGCTCCTGACCCAATTAGAATATCAAAGAGATCAAATGGAACAGTAGAAAGCTGAGTAGAAGGTATCCCGATTGGGAACCGACACTTTTCAAGCAAAGTAAGCAATGGGCGGTGTAGTTTGTCATGATCGATTTTCGAAACTTTGGTGTATATATGCATTGCATGCTAAATTCCTGAATTGGCACTAGGTATGCTGCTTGTAATAAGGATTCTGTAGTTTCTATTTCAAAAATAGAATTCCTATCCATCCATTCATCGATGGTAAGGATCAAGGGTTAGAAAAAGCAATCAACGGAGTAGCCCTAATCCCCCTGGCCCTTCCGAGATTATTATTTGGCAGGTCTAACCTTTTCACCATTGACTAGTCTGCGATTATCTCTTCCTATTCATAATATCCATACAGTCATGCCTGACTACCCAGGTCTCTAGATAGAAGAATGTTTCCAAGCCCGACTCTTGGCGCAAGTAGGAAATGGGGGGCAATCACCAGTAGAATCGACACGAGAAATCAAAGACTACAGGCCATATGCAGCCTAAGATTAAAAGAAATAGTATTGGGATAAAGTTGTTGACAATGTGAAATGTATTCCTGATCTTTATTTCCTCGCCCTATTCTTGTATATCAGGAGCCCTGGGTTAACTACTAAATCTCTAACCATTCTTCATCATTGAATACACAAACAGGCTCCTAGAACGAAATGAGATTATGAAATAATATTGTATAATGATCGAGTAAAAGTACAGTATTGTGAAAGAAATGGACAATGAATGTTATTAATCTAGTACAAAGAAAGAAAAAGGGTGTCTATAAGTGTGTATCTACATGGCTTCGAGAATTCCCCTCCAAACTAACCCCTGGAAATCTTAGCCTTCGAAGTCCGAACTCGGAAAAGATAGTATAAGCCGCATGCCGCAATGACATTAAAAGCAAAATAGCACCAAAAGATGCCGTAGTTACGCCAGCGTTGGCTGTAGTAGATATCTCTGGCTGAGAGGTATTCATCCGCAGATGTCATGCTGCAATACTCGCAACTTGCAGTGGCATTGGGATTGTAGATGGCCCCGGTCGCTTCTTCAAGGTACTTCTCCATGTACTGGTAGCATGTCTGGCCGGAAGGCGGGTTGAAAATGTTAAGCTCATCGTCGCTGCATTTGACGGAGCGGCCGTGGAGCGCAGTACCGGCGATGCCGCCAATGTAGTAGTTGAATGGGGACACGCGGTACATGAAGATCCAGAAACCAGGGAGTTCGCTAGGGGGTTGCATCACACCACAGAAGAGGAACGAGAGACCAAACATGAGGGTTGCAATCATGGCCGCAAGAGCGGGCTCGGGGATAGCGCACACCACAAACTGGGCCATGCTGGCTGCATACATGAAGAATTGGCAGATGAAGAGGAGCACGATTCCTCTCTGTTCAGAGGTTTGATCAGTGCCAAAGACAGCCCAGTAGAATGAAGCCCACGAGCAGACACCCAAAACAAATTGCCAAGGAACCTCGACCAGAATTTGTGATATAATAAACACCTGCCACGAATAAGTCCTGGACGGTCGTTCGCGAACCTCGTAGAGGGCTCTCTGGGCGACTAGATTAGGCATCATAGCGTTGGCGATGGTGTTGAAAATGGTGCAAAGGAGGAAGACACCGAAGAGTGCATTCTGGAAGCCTTGTTCGGAATTGTTGGCCTTGTAGAAAGAGAATCCGATAAATAGGCCACTGACAATGCCAAGTGCGAACTTGGAGAAGATATAGTCTGGCCGACGGAAGTAGCCTTGGAAGCACCGTCCGAGGACCACATAGAGCTGGGTCCACATGGGCATGGCAAACTCGGCATTATCATCATCACCGTCGTCGTGAGCTGAATGCTCGCCTGTGATAGATTCTTTGGCGGAATGAAGACGATCGACTTCTGCGAGTACGTTTTGGTATTCTGGGCTACTCTTCCAGGCCTGAACCCAATCAACCCCGGGGCAGCCGTCTCCGGCTACCATTTCAAGGATATACTCGGCGGGGTTTTCCAAGGTTTCACATGCTCGGGCTCCTTGACGCTCAAAGTACTCGAGAAGTGTGGAGGACTGTTCTCCAACCTCGCCAAAGTAAGCCGTTCTTCCGCCCTTTGCAAGGAAAAGCAGACGGTCAAAGCTCTGGAACAACGTCGCGCTAGGTTGATGGATTGTCGCCAGCACAGCCTGGCCGCGGTCAGCCAGTCGCCTCAAAAGTTGACAGATTGTCCATGAACTCTGCGAGTCTAGACCACTGGTGGGCTCGTCCAGGAAGATCAAAAGAGTAGGTTTTGCTGCAAGCTCAACTCCGATACTCAGAAGCTTGCGCTGCTCAACGTTCAATCCTTCTCCGAGAGATCCTACTACCGCTTCTGCGAAATCCTCCATTCCTAGAATCTGAATGACCTGTTCAACATATTCATACTTTTCCTTTTTGGGCACAGTTTTTGGTTGACGGAGAATCGCACTGAACTGAAGAGCTTCTCGAACAGTTGTGGTAGCCATGTGAAGATCCTGCTGCTGGACATATCCGGTTCTTCGGGGAAAGTTTGCTGATGGCAATTTACCATTTATAAAAACATCACCAGTGATCACACCAATTGACACCCTTTGTGCGAGGACATCCAACAGAGTAGTCTTTCCAGCTCCAGAAACTCCCATAAGTGCGGTCAATGTTCCCGGCTTGACCCAGCCGTGTACATCATCTAACAACCGCCGGGTGCCCTCCTTGACAGGAATGTCGTAATTGAGTGATTTCCAGGATAGAATGTCAGTCTGCTCGGGAAGGCGAATAGTGTCATTGGTTGTTTGAATTTCGAGTGGAGTGGGATCACTCGCTCCAGTCTCTTGTTCTTGGCTGTCTTGGAGGTACTTCGGGGCATGGCCAGGGCGGTATAGGAGAGCTTCGGCCTGTGATGCGTCATGAGAAATAAACTCCGTGGCGGACAAATAGAGCGCGTTGAAAAACACCATGAAAGCAATCAAGATGCCAAAGTTGCGCCATACATGGGAGTAATGGTATTCATAGTTTTCGGCTATAAAAATGTCACCATTCACGTACGTCTGTCCGGCCACTGAACCCACAGCAGAGCACACAAAGTTTGTTCCAGTACCGTAGCTCGGAATCATGGATGAACACTCGAAGTCTTTCCCATGAAATTCATTGGCAATGATAGCCTCGAAGGTGTAGTAGACAGGGTTGATCCATCGGATCCAGGATAACCAAGGGTGCATGTAAGGTTGTGGCAAAGTAAATCCAGTGTAAACAACAATACAGAGGATCATGACACCGGCCATGGCCATTGCCTGGCCAATAGATTTGGTAAAAGCTCCCAAGCTACGAAAGAGACCAGACATGGTCAACACAGCAATGTTCAGAAACAGGTAAAAGATAAAAAAGTTGCTGGGCTCACGACGCAGGTTTGTCATAAAGTAAAGAACAATGGAAAAAATGGTGATCCGCAGGAGTTTGATCGGTAGATCAATGATAATGCTAGCGAGAGCCTCAGTAAACGGATGAACAAACGCATAACCAGCCTGCTTGTCCACGATCGGGCGCTGACTGTAGAGTTGAAGGATTTCGTTCATGGTAAGTAAAGCATTCATTAGGACAGCAAAATAGCACACTGCGCCTTTTTGGAAGAAATAGGCTGTAGTGTCCGGAGTATTATAAAAGACTGAGCCAATGATCAAAGACAAGATCAACATAATGATCAGCGGAGACAATGCAGTCGGAAGATCGTTCAGCATTCGCTGGTAGGCTCGATGAGTACAGAGCCGAATTTGCATAGGAACTGACAACAGATAAGGACTGCGAGATCGCGTGTGGCGGGCCTGTTGGTCCTCGTGGTTAGTTTGGAATTCTTTGGCAGCGTCGGCACTTGGACTATGCTGTCGTTCATAAGTCGCGATCTCCTCGCGCAAAGCCGTGTACTCTGGGCTCCTCTTCCAGAACTCGGAGAATTCCTTCGCAGTGCGCGGCACTTTTTCCTCCATGCCAGGGCGAGCGAGACGTTCGCTCGGGTTAGTGACGGCCGTCAGGAAGTCCCCGGCTACTTGGCGCTCAGGTCTCTGCCATCCTTGGTGCTCGAAATAAGACACAGCTCGATCCCGAGGACCATAGTAGATTTGATAACCTTCGTAAAGTACTACGACCTTGTCGAATAGGTCATACATGGATTGAGACGCTTGATAGGCAGCTATGGCGTGGCAAGATTTGCCCATATCTGCTGCAAGACGCTGAGACCGGATAAACTTGAGGGCTGAAGCTGCATCTAAACCACGCGTGCTGTTGTCCCATGCTCCTACACGACAACGGCTGAGGAACATTTCTGCAATGCTGACTCGCTTTCGCTCGCCTCCACTGACACCGCGCACGAATTCGTTGCCGACTTTCGTGTTGTAAGTGTGAGAGAGACCGAAAACCGACATTACCACCTGGACAAGCGTCTCGCAAAGTTCAGATCTGCTTAATCCTTCCAGGCGCTTATGAGGAGCCCGGGACTGAGCTGCGAATGAGAGAGTCTGCCCAACTGTAAGATGAGGGAAATGAACATCGACCTGGCCGCAATCGGAGTTAGTAACTTTCCAAGTTTGTGGATTGCAAAATATCTTGGCATACCTCTTTATTGTATGCAACCTCACCGCGGTAGTGCTGGATCATGTCCTCATAGGAAATCCCTTGGTAATGTATGGTGCTGTTTGGATCCATGGCTAAGCCTCCCATATGGCCAGTGATGGTCTTGAGAAAGGTAGTACAGCCACTCCCTGGGCGACCTAGAACGAGCAACAGCTCACCACTCTGGAGCAAGCCATCGAAGTTCTGCAAGATTCGGCGTGGTGCCGGGCGGCGTCCAGCCAAGGCTCGCGAGGCAGAGCGAAAGGGAACGGCGAGACTCGATACCAGGGTCTCCTGATACTGGAGGGCGGCGCCACTGCCGCTCACAGATAAATCTCTAAAAACAATGCCTTGTCGAGGGGGTTCGAGGCCTTGCTCGTGCATGTGTTCCAGCACAGTTTGGGCCCAACGGTAGTGGTCGAATTCAGGGCTTGTTGGATCCAGTCGGGGATCATTTTTGCTTGCTGAACGAGAGAGAGCAGAAACTGCTTTCCCGAGCTTACTTGAGGCAATGCGGGTGATTTGGTCGTGAGCTTCCAGGTCCAGCTGCTCCTCCTCTATCGTCGCCGTTCTGTGCGTGATGGGTTCGAACTCGAGGTCGCTGTCGTCCTTCTCCATGTTGTGCGAGATGAGGGTTCAACCGAACCGGTGGTGGAAAGAGGGGATATCCAAGGAAGACGCATCATGGGTGCGAGTCGATCTATTTTAATAGTTGCGTACGTAGACGGTAGCATTAGTATGGTTTAGCCGACTTTGTGCATATTTACATCGGGTTCTGGCCATCCGACGAGAAAGCCAGGGACCAGATCGGGCAGTCGGGACCCCGTGTCCCCGATGGTGGAGTTACTACGACAAAACGGGTAATCGCGTTCGCAAACTGAAACTATGATTTTGTGTGTTGGGTTGTGTTGGGCACGAGCCACACAGAGGTCTGGTGGTCCTTTTTGCTGCTGTGCTGATGGTATATACAATATATACACCCACATTCATGATGCTGTCTCTTTGGCGAAAATCGCAGTTGCACTGCCATGTTTGCTCGTTGGCGGACTCTGCATAACTTTTATGTCCGCAGTCACGTGGCAGCACTAGTGGTTACGCACTAAGCGCTAAGCGCCAGTAAGGCTGTCATCCTCTAGAAGATTTTTATGCATCGGGATTCGGTGCATAAAGATCTCCCACTCCGTCTCTTTTTAACTCGTTCGAAATTTTCATGAAATCCGACAGTGACATGGCATACAGCGTATATGACATCAATGATCAAGCCGATTTTAATGCACACAGTCTAGCCCCTTAGAGCGATATCGTTGGCCACTTCATGCTCCTCGAGCTCTGATTGAGCGAAACCCATGCTTGCCAGCACACACTACGTACAGGGACTCGAATGCTGCAATAATCAGATACCCGAGGTAGACTGTGACGGAGTTACCGGGGTTAATAAATTAAGATCTCCAAAATTCATTAAAATTGTGCATTCAGTCGGGCCGGTGACCGGTCCAAAATCTTACACCAATACGATCTACTTATATAGGCTTACGAACTCGTCTAGACTATTCTTCATAATACGGAGTAATTCTCTAGTGATTGTACTTTAAATATATTAAAACCAGCAGTCGGATCTAAGTTATATATATATATATATTAGATTCTTTAGAATTCACTACATTAATAAGAAGAATATACCCCATGCCACTTTAACAACGTCATCCTATTGGTAGCTGCCTGTACCCTAAGCGCCTACTTACACCTCACAATATCGCGTATTGGAAATAGTCAAGGCCCATTTTTGGTCCAGTCATTGAATCAGTGGATTTAAATAGCGCCATGGCTCTTGCCTCACCCTTCTCTCCTGACCCCAAGATCGAACTACTAAGTATCCACCAAACCGTCCTTGCTGTCCCTTGGAAATTGGGGGGACCTTTCTAAAGAAAATACATCATACATCAAATTCAGATATCATCAAAGGCTCATCGCACTATCCAGGGAGCGAACAATAGTCAGTCGCCAAAGCCCTTCACTAAGCATCAGCCGCGAAGTCTCCAATCTACTCTCTATAGTGGGATGTATATATCCCACAAACCACAGACCTCAGATCATGATATAAACCTACTTAAGCACCGGTCAGGCACGTCAAACCATATCCGACAAAGCCTTTGCTTTCAAGGGTTGCGCCCTTTTTGGTCGGGCGGTCAAAAATTCAACAGGCAGGCAAGGCATAGGTTTAGGGCACAGGGGTGCCCGTTCGGCGCTGGGCAACCATATCACCACCACCATCTCACAAAATTTTGAAAATTTGAAGACACCCTAACCATGTAATATTTAATTAATAATAAGTACGGAGTACTAACAACTTTTAAATAGTATCGCTACTAAGACTGAGATGGTTCGCTTCTTTGTGTAGATAGTGCGCGAGATCTTTCCTTTTTGGGTTAGCCCGAGACCCTGAGATATCAATCGAATTCCCCTCCTTCGTGGTTACACGACCTCTTAGTCACATATTGGACCTCATAAGTATCCAAGTGCTTGACTATTTCTCATCCCGCTCAATTGAATGGGACCCGGCATGTGAAATCTCCTTTAGAATCACGCCGAAGGTCAATCCACGTAACTGCGAACATGGCTCTACAAGTCTTCTCAGACATCAGCAAGAAATTCAGCTTGTCCGACGGGACAGCCTATGCTTACATTCAAATCCCGGCAGTCGATTCTACCAAACCGACCTTTCTGCTACTCCACGGCTTTCCCAGCTCCAGCTATGACTGGCGACATATTGTGCCCCGATTGAAGGAGAGCGGCTATAGCATCATCGCCCCTGACCTTCTGGGATACGGCGACACAGACAAACCAACGGAAGTATCAGAGTATTCGTTTAAACGCATGGGTAAAGATGTGGCGGAGCTCATCCAAATTGAAAAACTCACTCAGGTTATTGGTGTCGGGCACGACTGGTAAGTCTCAGCTTTGGTGGTGTTAGAAGTCTAATGTTAAGAAGTTGGAATCTAGGGGCTGTGGTGTACTGTCCGCCGCTGCTTTGCTTCACCCTCAGATATTTTCAGGTCTTGTATTCCTCGCAGCTGGTTATATCGTTCCAGGAACCGTCGACATAGACACCGTGAACTCATTAACTGAACAAACTTTTGGTTACCCAACGTTCGGATACTGGAAATTCTTCAATGAAGAGAGCGCGGCGAGTATCCTTGACAAGAACCCGGCATCGATTACTTCACTGCTATACCCCACCGTTCCTGAAGACTGGAAGAACACAATGGGACCTTACGGTGCCGCCAAGTCGTGGGTCAGCAGCGGTAGGGTGGCACCTCTGCCTTCATGGTTGGCCGAGGATGAAGCCGAAACCAGAAACAGGATCTTTGCACAAGGAGGCTATACTGGCCCACTGAACTGGTATGTTCTGGTCCGATATAGATAAGGACAACTCATTAATTCCTGCAGGTACAAATCTGCAATGCGCGGCGTTGATGTCCCATGGGCATCCTCTTCTCTGGCGACTGATGACAAGAAGTCTCTCGATATAGCTACGGTGGTAGTAACCGCAGAGCATGATTATACTTGTCGTCCAGAACTGCAGAAGCCCAGTGCGGATCAATTTCTCCGTAACCACCGTATTGAGCAGTTTCAATGCGGCCATTGGATTCAACTTGAGAAATCGGATGAGTTGGTAAAGCTTCTCGAGGAATTTTCGGGGAGTCTCTAGATCATGTTGCAGAGAATTCCGGCGCTCTGAATCTTGCCTCCAGCAGCCATTCAGCGCCTGCCTAGACGTCAAATAGAATGCTTGCGGATGCTGATAGAATATGACAGTTTACCTCTAGGCTCAAGCCTACTGGCTCTTTTTTTCTTCAGGCGGATCCTCTTGGCTGGCTACTTAGTAATAGCAGAAAAGCTATATATGGCTTCGCTATTTGATACCTAGGTATGGAAACACATAGTAGGATTGCTGGTTACCTAACTTTATCGCGATATAACGTGACGGGATATCTAGGATAGTACTTATAATCAGCGGTTAAGCTTAATAGGTATTTCTAAGATATTAAGGAATAACTTAGTACTTAGTACATTTTAACTAAATACTCCATAGATATATAAGTGTATACTTGTTATAGGTACACAATAACTTTCATCCCCATTAGGCAGTTAGTGCGGCCGTCTCCACTTCCCAAGGTCTTGGGCCACCGAGCGTCATCGCGCATCATCTGCATGCATCTTAATTTATATCCATGAATCCTCGTCCCAGGAACCGCTTCACTCTAATTCGACACACCACAGTACACAATGGATATAACCTTCATCTCCATCCATGGTAAGTCCTTACCACATATGTAGTATGTTTACGTACATCGTGCTCACGCACAGACAGACATGAGCGCCACCGCGCGCATCCTCTATGCATCCGACTCCATCGAGCACATTCTCGGCTACCAGCCGCACGAAGTCACCCACAAGCCCTGTTGGGACTACTTCCACCCTGACGAAATGCCCTTTGCGCAATCCGTGCATGGCCGGGGCGTGCAGCTTGACAAAGCCGCTGTGTTGCGGTACTGCCGCATCAGGCACAAGCTCGGTTTTTGGGTGTGTTGCGAATGCGTGTTTTCGGTCGTGCATGATGTTTTGGTTGCGTGCACGAGTGTGTATAGTCAGGGGGTTGCGAGTCAGAGTATTTTCTCTTCTCTGTCTATCTGTCGAATTAATTGCGTACTAAGGTTGATATAGAACGAGCTGTTGACGCCCCCATCATCCGTAGAATGTTCCTCTCCTCTCCACGCGATGCGCGCTACCACATGCTCTCCTATCTCTCAAATAAATTCACACAGCCTCCGGGCGCGTCCGCTCACGAGCCGAGGGCAGCTCTGTTTCTGAACCGGTTTACGCGGACGTTGACGATAATGTTTGCGACGGATGGCGTCAGAGAAATCCTGGGCCTTGCGCCGCAGGACCTAGTATCAAAAAGCTTCTACTTTTGCATCCAGGAACGAAGCTTGCACGACGCCGTGAGATGCCTAGAAAGCGCCAAGGCGAATGATTCTATTGCGTACCTGCGGTTCTGGTATCGGGATCCATTGGACGATGCTAACGATGCGACGAATTCGGGACGGAGGGATAATATTCCTCAAGACCAGAGACTGGGTGAAATTGAGGCAGTGGTCTCGTGCACATCAGACGGACTTGTGGTGGTTCTGCGGCGTGCTCGTCCGGCGATACCACTGCAGAAGACTTTATCTGTACCAGCCCATGCCAATAACCATATCAATGCAAGCAATGGCCTGTTCGCCTCGCCCTGGGCAACGCAGCCAGTCCTTCCACCGCATGCAGTACAGACACCCATGCCGATACCGACACAGACTGTGTGGAATCAGGGCTATCCAACTTACAGTTTCTCCTCTACTACCACCACGACCACAACTACTACAACTACAACACTCTTGCCCACAGCTCCGCCAAATTACAGTGCTGGGTATACGGGCGGACCTCACCCGCAAGAGTTGTTCAGCACCATCCGCGACGTGGCTGTCTTTGCATGGGGGATTATAGGCATTAATGGATCTTTAGAACAGCACAAAAAGGGACAGCCAAGTGGTGATGCCATTCCGGATGGGATCGATATATGGGATCCAAAGAACGAGGAGGATGAGAAGGGTGGTAAAGACACGACGAATGTAAAAGTTGAAGATACAAGTTGACGTAGCATAACAAAACCCATGGATGTATATAATGATGCTCAACGATGGAACGGGGCCCTCCGACTCAGACGGAGTGTTTCCCTCCGCCGACCTCGGCTACATGTCCGATGGCAATCTTGTATTTTCGTGTATTCTATCATCTATGAGAAAACTAGAATTCAATTGAGTCCTAGTCAGTCTTACTTATCCTGGCCCCATCACTTCGCTATTACTAAACCGAGTGTTCTCGCCTCTCCATAGTTGCCTGATTTGCCTTAGTTGCGAGGCCGAAAGTCGGAACCCGCCTGTCGCTCAGCCAATCACAGCCCGCGTATTTGACGAGTCTGACGTATTGGGGTAAATTACGGCTGCAATACAGGCACCATACGCCGCTGGGTCCCCGTGAGGGGTCAAATACGAGCTAAATTGGAGAACGGAGCTCTCCGCGCGTAATTTACGCGTATGGCCGGAACAAGGAAACAACTGCCAAATTGGATGCTTTTAAGCTTTGGCGGACATCGGCGTGAATCTTAATATAAATTGAACTCCTCCAGATTTATTCCTTCCTCCACACTTCATAACACCCACGAGTATTCTGAATTGACAGTCACAATGGGCAAAGACGAGCCAGGAACCTACCGCTACAAGGAGACCCCTACCTATACAACCTCCAATGGCTGTCCGGTTTGTCTCCCGATTTTATATTGGCTAGTATTTGCTGCTAACTGGCTCTCAGGTGTTTGATCCCGAGTCCTCCCAGCGCATCGGCAAGAATGGACCTCTCCTGTTGCAGGACTTTCACTTAATCGACCAGCTCGCCCACTTTGACCGCGAGCGTATCCCAGAGCGAGTCGTCCATGCCAAGGGAGCCGGAGCGTATGGCGAATTCGAGGTTACTGATGACATTAGCGACATTGTGAGTGACTGACACTTCACCTGATAACTAGGAAAGTCTGGCTAATAGGTAATATCAGACCATCATTGATATGCTCAAGGGCGTAGGCAAAAAGACAAAGCTGGTCACTCGATTTTCTACCGTCGGTGGTGAGAAAGGCTCTGCCGATAGTGCTCGCGATCCTCGAGGATTCTCACTCAAGTTCTACACCGAAGAAGGCAACTGGGACTGGACCTTCAACAACACCCCCGTTTTCTTCCTCCGCGATCCCTCCAAGTTCCCCATCTTCATCCACACGCAGAAACGAAACCCGCAGACCAACCTCAAAGATGCCACCATGTTCTGGGACTACCTGTCCACGCACCAAGAGTCCGCACACCAGGTCATGCACCTCTTCAGCGACCGCGGTACTCCCTACTCCTACCGCCACATGAACGCATACTCCGGACACACGTTCAAATGGATCAAGCCTGACGGCACATTCAACTACGTCCAGATCCACTGCAAGACGGACCAGGGCAACAAGACCTTCACCAACAAAGAAGCCGGCGCGCTCGCCAGCTCCAACCCCGACTGGCACACACAGGACCTCTTCGAGGCCATCGAACGCAAAGAATACCCCTCATGGACCTGCTACGTCCAAGTCCTCAGCCCCGAGCAAGCAGAGAAATTCCGCTGGAACGTCTTCGACCTGACAAAAGTCTGGCCCCAAAACGAAGTGCCCCTACGCCGCTTCGGCAAATTCACCCTCAACAAAAACCCAGAAAACTACTTCGCCGAAATCGAACAAGCAGCCTTCTCACCCTCCCACCTCGTCCCCGGCGTCGAACCCTCCGCCGACCCCGTTCTCCAGGCCCGTCTCTTCTCCTACCCCGACACCCACCGTCACCGTCTAGGCGTAAACTACCAGCAAATCCCAGTCAACTGCCCCTTACACGCCTTCAACCCATACCAGCGCGACGGCGCCATGGCCGTGAATGGCAACTACGGCGCCAACCCCAATTACCCATCCACCTTCCGCCCGCTGCAACACCAGCCCGTCAAGGCTAGCCAGGAGCACGAGAAATGGGCCGGCGCAGTGACATCGCAGCAAATCCCCGTCACGAGCGAGGACTACGTACAGGCCAATGGCCTCTGGCAGGTGCTTGGCCGCACACCCGGCCAGCAAGAGAACTTTGTCAACAACGTATCCGGCCATTTGTGCAATGCCCACGAGCGCGTACGCAAGCAGACATACACCTTCTTTACGCGGATTAACCCTGACCTCGGCGCGAGGATCGAGAAGGCTACCGAGGCGAATGCGAAGGAGCAGGCACGTTTGTAATGAAGCCCGTGTACATTCAAAATTAAATATATATCAAGAATATGAACAATAATATACATCCGTTACCACATAAATCCAGCCCCTATTTACAATCCTAGCGGATTCTGAGCATTCTGCTCTTTTCCACCAAATTGCTTTCCTGTACCTCCACTTCCTCCACTCCCACCAGCTGAAGCACCAGCCCCTTGTACAGTCTTCCCTACCCCTTGAGTTGTACCTGATACAGTCTCCCCGAGACCAGAGGTTGTATCGCCCACGGTCTTGCCGAGGTTGCCCAGAAGGTCGCCTGTGGTCGAGGTCAGGCCGGTGACGGTGTGGCCGAGGGTGTCGCCGATGTTTGAGACGGGGTTGTCTATATCTAGGGTCTTAGCTTTGTTTGGTTTAGGGTTAGGGAAAGGGGAACGGACCGTTGTTCTGCGACATGGTGATTATTATCAAGTTTTTGTTTCGATGTATATGTGGAAGGACTTGTTTGGCACTTTTAAATGCTTGTATCAGAAAATAAATAGAAAGAAAAGAAAGAATAAGTATTTGAATATGAATAAATATATGGGCTGCTCTACTCTGATATCATACTATACTAAACCCTATTATAGGGCTGTATGATATCATAGGCTTGTGCGCATAAACGCAACGCCACAGCCGTTACCTGTCAGGAAAATTGATCGACGTGATGGTATTTATGTACGTAATGAATGGAATGGATGAATTATGGGGTTTAATCTTGGTAGGATTTGGTCGTGGGTAGGATTCATGGTTGAAACCCCGGGTGGGACTCGTGCTGTTGCTATGAACCTCCGTGAAAAAGATCCAATTCTGCAGTCATACTCCTAGATTTGGTTCCGTCGATTATTTAGCAAGTAAGCTTTTACCTAGTTGTACTATTGCTGTCAGTATTTTGTCTCCTTCTAGTCAATGTTGCTGCTTTGGTAGTATTTGGATTGTGGACTCACCGTTTGAAGCCCCAGGAGAAACTAGCAGTGTTCTCATGAACCTCGCTGAAAAAGACCCAATTCTCGAACAATGCGCCCATGGATTTGATTTTATTAGCGATATATCTTGATGTGCTATTTGATGTCTTTATCATGCCTGCTTCTAGCTCATATTTTTGCTTTCTTTGATAGTATTTAGATTGGATATCATCAACTAGGATTCACCTTTGAAGCCCGTGTGAAACTCACGATGTGGCAATGAACCCGAATTTTTAAATTCCGATATCTCCTATTCAACATCAAATCCACTATCACGTTCCACGGATACTCTTCTGTCAGTATTAGTTGCACTCTAGCTGATCTGTATATAGCTTAGACATGATTGGCCGACAAGAAAAGTCTGGGATCGGAGATAATCACCCTATCTCCTTACTATTAAGATTGCTGCAGCTGTCAGCCGGCTGCATGTATTAGCTGTATTGGAACTAGTCTATTTTTCTTGCATATCCATGGTTCTATTCATAGTATGACGAAGAAGCTCATGCTGGGGGAAATTAGGTATAAATAGACGTCCCTCTTCCTTCTACTTGAACTTTCTTTCTTCAATTCAAGTTTCAACATAACAGACTACAACACTGTCATTCACAGCAATATGGTTAAAACAGTCCCCTTCAACGACAGCCTTCAGGTCCCATCCCCGGGCTTTGGCGCCATGGGCCTTAGTTTTGGCCTCGGAACAAATCTTACTTATGAGCAGGCCGAGCCCGTGCTATTGAAAGCGGTTGAGTTGGGGTGCACTTTTTGGGATACTGC
>WTTZ01000099.1:0-14008 GCA_011750695.1 Penicillium sp. OUCMDZ-019 | reverse complement strand
TGCCCCCCCCCCCCCCCCCCCCCTTTGGTACTACTATGAGAAAATACTGACTTGTTAAGGTCGTCTATCAAGCAGGAGTAAACGAAAAACTCCTCGGTGATTTCATTCGGAAACATAATCTCCGGGATAAAATATTTGGTGCGTGAAAATCAAAAGAAACAAGAGAAAAAGAGGTATTAACGATGACAGTTGCCTCCAAATGCGGCTTTGACGTCTTCGGCAATGGAGGCGTGACGAATTCCGCGTCTCATATCAAGACGTACATCGAAGGGACTATAGAGAGATTGGGGTTTACCCCTGATCTGTACTATCTGCATCGCATCGATCCTAGTATGCCAGAACTAATCTTGCCGATGTTTTCTTCCAGTGCTGATCAGGATCTATAGACACACCCCTCGAAGAGTCCATTCCAGCTCTCGACGAGCTCCGCAGGGCAGGAAAGACCAAATACATCGGGCTGTCCGAATGCTCTGCCGCTACATTGCGGAAAGCCTACTCCAGTTCGTTCCCCGTCTTAGTAACTATCTCGTTGGAGTATTTACTAAGAAAGTATATAGTCGCCAAGATCGACGCCGTGCAAGCAGAATACTCAGCCTTCGAATCACTGCACGAAGTCGACGGGCTAATCCAAGCCACCAAGGATCTAGGAGTAGCTTATATCGCGTACAGTCCTCTGGGACATGGGTGGTTGGTCGACAATTTCGACTACAACTCTCCCGATGACTTTGCGGCGGATGATTTCCGGCGGAACTGTAAGCCCACTTTTCCTCTTCCCTTCTCATTTTCGAGAGTGGACAGTATTATTGACAGAAACGGGAAAAGCACCCAAATTCCAAGGCGAAAACTTTTACAACAACCGCGCCATCGTGCAGGAGATCAAGAAGCTCGCTGCGAAGAAAGGTGCCACAACCCCGCAGATCGCGCTGGCCTGGGTCGCTGCGCAGGGCATGATTGCCATCCCGGGCACGACGAAAGTGACGCGCCTAGAGGAGAATTGGGCGTCGAGAGATATCGAATTCACGCAGGAAGAAATGGATGAGATGAGGAGGATTGTGGATACAGTCAAGCCACATGGGAACAGATATGCACCGGCGCAGCAGGCGATGGTGGGGCATTAGAAGATCATCTTATTGTATCCATACGCCCAGGTAGACGAAATGCGTTTATTTCATTGAGGGAGATTCTTCAGGCAGTCGGAATAAAGGCTTCTCGCCCCGCCTCCGCCGCCACTTATTCGTAGACCGAAACAAGTCCCAACAATCGCGAACTGCCCAGCCCCAAACCTGCAGAAAGGACTCGGTCACCTCCCACCCAGACGCATCCCAGGGCTCATTCCAGACCAGGAACCCCGTAGCAGACACACGGTATCCACACATGTCATGGCACAGTCGCAGATCATCAATTGAGTCTCCCGCTTTGATGAGATTGTCGCGCATTTTCGGGATGGGGATTAGATCTAGCCAGGGATGATGCGGGATGGCGCATTGTGTGGCTGTCGGTTTTAATGTAGCCGGTAATAAATCATATTCTAATCCGGCACCTTGCACGCAGAACGCTGACACAGAGTCGTCCTGCATGTCGGCCGTTTTGTACTTGAGGGTATCTGCATTGCCGTACAACGCGCGCACAATGTTGAGTTGTGTCAGGCCAAGAAGAAGGTCGATGCGAGGGGAACCCTTGGCGAATTCGACGTGGATAACGGCTTCGAGTTCTTGGAGGGGGATGTGTTTGGTCTGTTCGGCGTTGGGTCTATTTGATGGCGTACACAGGTCCACATGGTTGAGTGAGCGAGGGAGAAGGGGGCGTGGAGTTGTTGTGACTATACTAGTATTACTATTATTTCCTTTTTCGGCTTGCTGTCGACGCCCTAGATCCATGTTAGCAAGCTTAATCCTAGCCTAGCCCTAATACCGAGAGAAAGCTTACTGCGAGCACGCTGATTTAGTCGATTCTGCAGGGTCTTTCGCGTCTTTTGGTCCGTGACTCCCTTCCAATCATCCAATAGTTTGACTGGGACATGTCCTGATTCCATCTTCCGTACTTAATTAGCGCACAATATCAAAATATTCACGGTTGACTCCTTGAGTGGTGGTCTAAAAGCTGACACCTGCAGATGAGCCTCAATAAATACTACAGTAGTCTATTAAGTCCTAACCCCGGTTTCCGAACAACCTTTTCTTATCAAGAAAACTTTTAATATGATTCCCCTCCAAACCCAGTAGAAATGATGAAATTAAAAACTTGGAGATACGCTTCTACCATGGAAAGGCACCGATCTACTCCTATTGCGGTTAGACCATATGCAACTAGATGACAGGTGCAGCCCTTAAGTCCGATAGCGCCGGCTGTTTCTATACATCCCCACAAAAAGCGCGTAATCAATTTTATGGAGGTAGTAACTGATTCTGTGGCCAGATATTCCCAAGGTTGAAAACAGCTTCATGCGAGTAGCTGACAGATGCAGTGGCAATTGTGTCAGTATCCATGGGTACTGGTCTGATATCATGGCCACCGATATCAGAATTATACAGAACAAGTGGACTCGAAATGCCTTTAGGGATGCTGAGGGTCGAGTATATATAGACCTGCTTGCGAAGAGGACCTTGGAAAGAAATGCTATAGATTCACCTCCAAGGTTCTCTAGATCTCTAGAAAATTATTATATTTTCATTGATCATGGTCGAAGCAATCCAATTCTGCGGTTCGCCCTCCGGGGATATACTCCAAACAACAGCTCTTCTCCCCTCCATCAAGGCTGACGAGGTGCTCGTCAAGGTCACTCACAGTGGTCTATGCGGGAGCGACCTTTGGCAGCTTAAGAAGCCCTTAGTACTCGGTCATGAAGGTAATGGTGTGTCTTCTTTGCTTATCCTACAATAATAACTTAGATTAATCTAGGAATTGGCATCGTCGAGCAAGTCGGCTCATCATGTATCCTCAAACCCGGCGACAGAGTCGGCTGGGGACCAATAAACTCGACATGTGGTCGGTGTAGAATGTGTCATACGGGCCAGGACAACTACTGTCCTGAAGGTAGGGCGTATGGCTCTACTGATTATGACATCCAGGGCTCCATGTGCAGCTATGCGGTTCGCAGGGAACAGTGGCTGTTCAAGATTCCGGATAGTCTTCCGTCTGAAGATGCTGCTCCTTTGATGTGTACGTTATTCTCTTTCCCCTTTTTTTTTGATTGCGCAGCGGAGATTAACGGATTCACAGGCGGCGGCGGCACAGTCTGGATGCCGCTCATCGAGCATTGCAAACCATATGACCGCATCGGTATCGTCGGAGTCGGCGGACTCGGCCACCTTGCCATCCAACTAGCCGCCAAAATGGGCTGCGACGTCGTCGTCTTCTCGTCCACCGACGACAAGAAAGCGGAAAGTATGGATCTTGGCGCAAACGAATTCTACGCCACAAAGGGTATCTCAGACTACTCAACTCTTGGGCTCGCAAAACCGATTGATCGGCTGCTCATTACGTCGTCGGCAAAATTCAATCTCGGCCTGTTCTATCCGATCTTGGCTCGCAGTGCTAGTGTTTTCCCTCTTTCCGTGGATGGTGGGGATCTGACGGCGCCGTATATGCCAACTGTGATGAATGGGTATAAGATCGTAGGATCTTGCGTTACGCCTATCTTGGCAATGTGAGTTGTCATCATCATACTTCGAGATGCTTAAAGAGAAAGGTTGTGTTAACTTCTACTAGGGAGCAAGTTCTGGACTTTGCAGCGCGCAACAAAGTATATTCCATAACTGAGAAGTTTCCGATGACCCTGGAAGGGGTTATGGAAGCTATGGAGAGGCTCAGATCTGGGAAGATGCGGTACCGAGGGGTGTTGAGTTGGAAGTAAATACCAAGTCTGTCTCACTATGAGGTGCGGAAGAGTTATCAATATAGTGATCCGGCAAGCATATGTATCGGACTTGAGTATTGATTGTTATAATCACACATAGAACATGAGGATGAGCAATCAACGCTAAAAATGCAGCCACAGAGCTATCCTTCAACGTCTACTTAGTATAGTTACACAACCCGGGGTCTGGATCGGAGTCTCACTTTCGATTTTCAGCCTCGTCCGTTGCGCCAGGTTACCACAGCCTGATCAGCACAGCCTGACGCTGACAAAGCCAACTGATCCCTCAGCCTCTTCTGGAATCCCTTTTTAAAGAAGGCGCCCCCATTCTCAAGCACAAGCAGTGATCTTCATTAACTTGTTTGTTGATTGTTTGTTGAGTTCCGGATGAGGACGAGGTATCCCTCTGTAGCCTTCAGTCACGCAGACACTGAAAAGACGAAACAAACCCCCGCCATCTTGCCAGCAGTGTATAGGGCAAGATGGACGGGCTGAGCTATGAGGATTACCAAGTGGGATGGATTTGTGCCCTTGGGTGCGAAACCAAGGCGGCCATTTTGCTGCTGGACCAGAAACATCCGCCGCTCGCCCCAGCAGCAGGGGATAACAACACATACACATTCGGTCGCATGGAAAAGCACAACATTGTCATTGCTTCCCTTCCAGCCGGTGTGACGGGCACAAACGCGGCGGCGAGAGTTGCAACGGAAATGCGACGCACGTTTCCACTGATTTTTGGACTCATGGTTGGAATCGCGGGCGGAATTCCGAGCGAGAAACACGACATACGACTTGGCGATGTAGTCGTCAGCGAACCCAGTGGTCGATTTGGTGGTGTCGTTGAATATGACTTTGGCAAGACTGGTCCGAATGGGAAGTTCAAAATGGGCTTGCGACCCTTGAATAAGCCATCCGATTTGCTGTTGAGCGCCCTACCTAAAGTCAAGGCCGACACCCAGGGTGGAGGTCCAGAAATAATGAGATACTATGCGGAAATGCTGCATAGACATCCCGGAGAGGAGGAGTTTGGCCGTCGTCCAGAACACGACGTGCTCTTCGCTGCCAACTACAACCATGTCGAGCCCGAGAGCTCTTCATGTGCAAATTGCGATACGGAATTTGTGATACATCGAAGTCAACGTCCTTCGCATGCCCCTGTAGTTCATTATGGGCTCGTCGCTTCAGGGAACCAGGTAATGAGACATGGACAGACCAGAGACCAACTTAGAGATGTGGGAGATGTGCTCTGCTATGAGATGGAGGCGGCAGGTCTGATGGACACTGCTCCTTTTCTCATCATTCGAGGCATTTGTGACTACGCAGATACTCACAAGGAGAAAAGCTGGCAGAATTATGCTGCCATTATGGCCGCAGCATATGCAAAGGTTTTCCTGTCTGTGCTCTTACCTCGATCCCCAGGTGTGTAGTTGCATATCAGCACAGTCAAGCCTTTTAAAGAGAAAAAAAAAAACTTTTTCTGACGGTGGTGTTGATTAGGACCCCCTAGAGTGAAAGAATCCGACGTTGAAATCGCTCGTCTGTGGTTGTCTCCGGATCTTCAGAGGACATTCCACAATAATCTTGTCGACATTCGCGAAGCGAAAACAGGAGAATGGTTCATGAGTGAACCACTTTTTGAGAGGTGGATGCACTCCGACGACAAATCAATTTTGTGGCTGACAGGAATACGTAAGTTCTCTGGATTCTGTATGCCTATAGAGCATGAACTGATATGTCCATTCAGCTGGGGCTGGAAAGTCTATACTGGCGTAAGTGATTCAATTACCTAGGTCAATTCTAGCTATAATAATGCCTGGGCATGCTGACCAGATGTAGCTCAAATGTTGTTGATTATCTTGACAGATATTGCAAAGAATCTTCGCGAAAATCGGGCATGGCCTACTTTTATTGCACATACCGAGATGAAAAGACACAGAAAACACAACATATAACAGCTAGCTTGGTTTCTCAACTTTGCAGCCAAAGTCCGGCCATTGCTCAATTCCTCATCGGTCAGCATAAAGAGCGCACGGATGCCCCCGATATTTACAAAAACCGGCCAATCGAGACAGATACGCTTTGTGAAATTCTGCGACGCGGCTTTAGAGACTTAGGGAAGATTTTTCTCGTAGTTGACGCCCTCGATGAATGTCAAGACAGTTCAGTCGTTACTAAAGCACTGCTGGGCATGTGTCGTGACACAGAGTATCCTCTCAAGATACTAATGACCAGCAGAGAGGACCGCGATCTCGTGACATTAATGGAGACCTACCCGAAAATTTCGCTATCAAATCACATTCGGCGAGACATTGAGATCTACCTCACGGCTCAAATAGAAAGAAAGGTAGAGCAACAACCTAGCTGGTGCTCAGATGAGATGCGAGACAATATCTTGACGAAGATCACAGGAATGGCTGGTAATATGTGAGCGAGGCTTTTTCTTTTTGCTTGTGCTCTCTTCTTCCTCTTCTAACGTGATTGATAGGTTTCAGCTCGCAGCATACCAGTGGCACATAATTAGTGAAGAGTGCTATAACTACGCCGAAATAGAAGAGAAACTGAACTCTCTCCCAAAAACCATTGATGGCGTATATCGGCGCATTTTGGAAACGTTAGAATCGCGAACAGGTGATTTTGAACTGCGCCACAATATTCTGCGATGGCTTTCTGGTTCCCGGCGAACTCTCAAACTAGAAGAACTCGCAGAGGCCGTCTTCATTAAAGACGGACAGCAACGGTGGAACAAGTTCACAGTGGCAAACCAGCCTGAGAGACTGATACGTCTTTGCGGCTCGTTGGTAGATTTGAACAAGCACACCAACGAGGTTTCTCTTTGCCATTACTCGCTCAAGGAGTTTCTAACCTCTGATAGAATTACCAAGCAGGGTCAAGAGGCAGAAGAATACAACCGTCACTCCAAGCACAAGCTTCCAAATATAACAAAGTATCACCTGGACTCACAGGAGACCCATGGGCGCCTGGCTAAGCATTGCCTGACTTATCTACTCTTCGAAGAATTTAAGCTGAACTACACGGACCGAGCTCATCTTGACCATACTCGACAAAAGTACAAATTGCTAGATTACGCGACTGTACATAGTGGTGAGCACCTGAGGGAGCTGGAGACCTGTGACGACGAGCTTGTTGCGCTGCTAGATAAATTCTTTCTCCCAGAGCTGACGATTGAATCCATCCATGAGCCGGACCTGAAAGAGCAATTGAGGAGTTCGACGGCTCTTTCTACGGTTACCATACATTGTCCCCCAGTTCAGAAAGGCGCAGATCATGAATATTGCGGGGCATATGATGGCCCCAATATCGTTTTTCGAGGTTGGAAGGCGAAAGAGATCAGACAACAATCTCTCCCTTGGAGCGTATCTGGCGTTCTCGCAACATTGTGGAAATATCTTTCATCCCTTTACGCCTCAATGCGTAGCGTGTTTTGGCGGTCCCCTATCAAGAAGGAACCCTTGGACACCGTGAAGGGACTCGTTGAGCACTACGTAAAGTCATACTCGCCGCGAGAAAACAGCAGAGCTTGGCTGCAGCTATATCGTATCATTGGGCCTAACAGAAAGGACCATCATGAAAACATCACACCACTTTACTTTTCAGGGCTATTCAACTGGAGAGCTGGCGTTGCTCGCTACATAGAGAACGGGGCGAATCGTGTTTCAACGAGTGACCTGAACCACGCCTTAAGGGGGGTTGCTATTGGTGGCTCATTGCGAGAAGAGGAGAAAGGGAAGTGCAAGAGCATCATCCAGCTTCTTCTGGAGGCAGGCGCAGAAGTCGATAGCCACACCCCGCACCTTGGCAGCGCCTTGCAAGCCGCTGCGTACTGTGGTAACCTCGAAGCTACCAACGCTTTTCTTGAGGCTGGTGCGCCAACAAATGAAGAACACAGCTTTTACCGCCCAGGAGGGTCAGTCGGCAGTGCCTTGCAGGCTGCCGTAATGAGCGGGGATGAAGCAACCGTAAAAGCTCTCATTGACCATGGAGCATCGATCAACGAGGCAGCTGGCTGGGTCGGTACACCGTTAACCTCGGCGCTAGAGCTTGGAATGGTCAGGATGGCATTCCTTCTTCTCGAGAATGGTGCGCGGCCAGATATCATCGCTGGGTACTACGTCTCAAGTCTCCACATGTTAGCCCGAAGCTCAGCCCGAAGTTCAATGCTACTTGACAAGGTACTAGAGAAGGCTGAGGACGTTAATGTAAATTTATTCCCATATGGCACTCCACTCCAGAAAGCATGCGACGAGGCGGTGGCGTCCAATGTCGAGAAGTTGCTAGAGAAATCCGGCGATGTCCACGCACCGGCCGGCCAGTTCGGGACCGCTATACAAGCAGCCTGTTGGCGCGGATCTCTCGGTGTTGTGAGGGCTCTTCTCAAGTCTGGAGCGAACGTGAACAGTCCGGGCCTGTCCCTTCTGACGGACGCCGATCCGGAGATTACCATCCCTTACTACGGAAAGGCAGTTTTCCTTATCGGTGGGCAAGGGCTCCAGGACCACTGGTACAAAAATAGATATATCCAGGACGACTGGGATGATTTGTTTCCGATGGTTGGTTTCTATGGACTCTCCCTAGCCGCGGCGCTACGACTACAAGAAACGCCTCACAACAAGGTGCTGGCACTGTTTGAGTTCGAACCGACTCATCAGGAAGGTCACTATGGAAATCCTCTACAGGCGGCTGCTTTCCAGGGCCACTTCCAGGTTGTGCAGATTCTTCTTGAACACAATGTAGAAGTCAATTCTATAGGCGGGGTCTTCGGCACAGCACTGCAAGCAGCCGCGCACGCAGGTCATGACGAGGTGGTGAGGATTCTGCTGGAAAACGGTGCGGATCCAGATGTTCAGGCGGGCTTTTATGGATTGCCATTGCTAGCAGCTACAGTTTCTGGAAACGCTAGGGCCTGTGATATTTTACTTCAGGCCGGGGCAGACCCAAATGCAAGCGACGAGCATGGCTGGACTCGAGCCGATTGGCAACGGCATAGTGGGATGGTGGAAGTTGACGAAGCTCGAGGCAGGCCACTGTTGCCGAGTCAATGGGGCTCTGGCTGGTTCAAGTCGCCGTAACTGGCGCTTGGCGATGACGCAAGGGAGCTTCATTTCCTAGGTTAGTTTTCGTTAAAAGAATTCCGGACTTGACGTTGCTGACAACTTGTCAGGATCGCCCCTAGCACATGGGCTCTCGGCTTCAGCAATGGCAAACCACCCCCTTCCACCAGGTATGGACTGGTACTTTGAGTTCACAGTTACCTCAAGTGGGGATACAGAGTAAGATTGCCCCAAAAATCACTTTCTTCTCGTTATAAAATGCTGAACTTTACTAGGAACCTTGCAGTCGGGGTTTCAGATGGCCTCATGCCTCGCTTCCAGCTCCCCGGTCAATACATCCGCTCATGGGGCTACAAAGGGTCTACTGGACAGTGCTGGGGCCGAAAAGAGATTATTCACACATATCAGCCATTCTCAACAGGAGACATCGTGGGCTGTGGGTTCAGATTCAATGACAGAGTCCTCTATTTTACACGGAATGGAGAAAAGCAGCGTGAGTTCCATACCCATACATATTGGGATTTTGGATATGCGCTAACAGTCTGTAGTGCCTGAGATCGAGATTCCTCCGATTCGCTTATTTCCAACCGTGGGCATGTGTGGCCAGGGGGCATGTGGAATATTCAACTTTGTATCACCCTAGACGTTGGGCAACGGTTTGCACCACAACCCAAAGGCTCGACTTTCTTATCAGCCAAGGGAGATTGTTTCGGGGTAATAATAAATGTGATATCATGTGCTTGTCTACCCTATTGGTGTGATGCGTCATATTACGGAGAAACGCCACAGACGTGAACTGTCAAATGATCGACATGTGATAGATATGTATTTATAGATTTATAGGTTTGTAGTGAATTTTGCCAAGATTCAACTCTATAGAATTTTGATGGAGATCGGTAGATGCAATAAAATGTATTGTTTTCAAGGTTAGCGGGACTTCATAGTTGTAGTTGTATTGGCAAATGCTCAGGTGACATGGATAACCCTAATTGTGTATCCCACATTACCACCACACTCAAGGACACAATCATCACAACCTTCGAAATTTCCAAGGTTTATTACTTCAACAACCTTCCTCCATCACTGTAGATAGTTGTTCCGGTCGCGTTCGCATCTTTCATCAAATAGATATACGCCTCCGCGACATCCTCTGGGTCGCCAACCTTATCCACGAGCGTCAATCCTTTCAAAATCCCCATAAAGTGCTCCTGCACCTTCGGATCGGGACCCGCCAGGGCCTTCATCAGCTCCGTGTTCGTCGCTCCCGGCGCCACAGCATTAACTCTGATAGGCGCCAAATCGACCGAAAGGCCCCTAGTGATTCCCTCGGTGGCAGATCCCAGTGAACTCAGCAGACCTCTACCAGGGACCGGTCTGGAAGCGGTTGATGCACCGGTGATCGTAATACTGGACCTGGGGCCAGGGTTCAGGTACTCCCGCGCCAGTTTTGCGACCACAATGGGCGCATCGAAGCGGATGAACAGGGTGTCGCCCTTGGCGTCTGAGGCCGTGTATTCCTGCAGGGTGGGGAAGTGAGGGATGTTGGCGGCTGTGTAGACGATGTGGTCGAGTTTGGTGGTATTGTTCTTGGTTGCGAAGTTGAGGAGAGTGGTGAGGCTGGCTTCGAGGGTGGACGCGTTGGAGATGTCGACGAGGTGGCCCTGAATTTTCTCGGCAGATGATGGGTAGGCGGTCTTCAGTCGCTCGAGGGCAGAGTCGAGCCGTGCCTGGGTTGAGCTGGCGATGGTCACACGAGCGCCGGCTTCGATGCTTGCTTCGGCCGTGGCGAAGCCGATGCCTGATGTGCCTCCGATGATGAGGACGAGGGCGTCTTTGAGCTTGTTGAATTTGGACATTTTGATTTATCAATTGATTTGATTGTCGATTGTGCGAAGTAGATTGGTGATTGTGTTGAATTGGTTTGATATTGACTACTCCCACCAGGGATATACAGCCTTTATATAGCATGATTCTGTGAACAATTCCAAGACTGCGTAAAGGTACGGAGTTTCCACCTTATCTCCGCATTAAGCCCTAGCATCTACTTTTATTAATAATTAATATCGTTATCCTCATACCTACCCCCATAGTTAGACGCGCGCGCACGCGAGTTTAATCGATGTCGTTGAATCTTCCAAGCTACCAGCGTTAGACTTTCGCTCTTTTCGGTGTTAGGAGTCCATGGACCCTAAATCCGGGGCACGCTTATAAATTTGAGTAAGACCTAACACATACATACACAGCGTTAGGAAGCTACTGAGCATGATTGCAAATTGAAGCTGTAGATGGGTGTCGTCCAGCGCGCGCTCGATGTGGAATTGTGGGTCCCGATCCGCGCCGGGTGGGGGCCCCGCCAGGATGCGCGCGCTCTCTACAGTACGTATTTTGAGTTTCAGATAGCCATACTATCTGTTAGGAACTTAGGATACAAAATGTCGAATCCGGTGCAAGCCAGTAGAAGGGGCAAGTACGATTACTCTACGTAGTTCTGTCAATGATAGCCTGAAGTTTGAACCGGCGCTTGACACGCGAGTGCATTGAGTCTCTCGTTCCGATTATTACTACATATCTTCTTATTTCCATTGCCGAGATAAATTTTCTGCTGGGCTCAGAGCTGCTGCTAGCTCTATTACTTAATATGTAGACTCAATATACTTGCTTGTATCGGGTTAAGTAATGTGTAGGGCATTATCCGTGTTTCCAGTGATCTTGCGCGATCAAACATCTCCTCTGCTCTTTGTTAACTGATTTCCATGTGTACCTCTAACACCGAATACCGCAATAATCACTCCAAAGCCAGCTATTGCCATACTGCACCACATACCGCTCTTGTACTGCTGAAGAAAACCGTGACCTCTGTTGCCGTCCAAAGACTGAACCACTGCACTTGTGACAGCAAGCCCTAGAGCACCACCGATTTGAAAAGCAGTGTGTATCATCCCACCACACAGACTTTGGATATGCGATGGCACCGATTCAAGCAGTACCACAATTACAGTGCAAAAGACTATGCTTGGACCCGTAACGCAAAGGATGGATGTCGGAAAAACGCGCGCCCAAAAATTGATGTCTCCTTCTTCCATAAGGGCCGATGGGAGAGGCGAGAGCGTACAGATAATGACCCCAATGAGAAGGAGGTATTTTGAATTGAAGTTTGCCAGCAGCGGAGTCATAAAAAGACACACGATCAGGCCCGTAGCCCCCATGGGAAGGAACCGAAGAGCCGTTTCGCCCGGACTGAGATGGTTGATTTCTTGAGAAATCAGTGTTGCATAGTAAAGTGTTGCCTGGTAGCTGCCAAATGCAGCTATTAGTTATTAGTAAATAAAATAGACGAATTGATCGAAGTATCTTACCGAAGACACTAAGCCAAGATGCTGCAAAATTGGGTAGCTTCCACAGATACAGCGGCATTATCGGGTTGGAGGCCTTCGTTTCCCGCCAAACAAATCCACAAAGAAGGCCAACACTTAGAACAAGTAAAGCGATGATAACTGCTGAGCTCCAACCAAGTAGCCCGCCACTGCTGATCACAAAGTTGAATAATACCAAACCGGCTGTAGAAGTGGCTCCTCCAGAGTAGTCTAATTTGTCTGATCGGGGTTGTACTCGCTTACTGTCTGGGAGAGTGACACAGGCGAGCAAGAATATCATGCCAGTGACAGATGCAGGAATGTAGAAGATGTATCTTCAACCCAAAGATGCAGTCAAAAAGCCCCCCGTGATCAGGCCAAGTGAAAATCCAATCCCACCAGACGCCCCAAAGACTGTCAAAGCAATTACTCTGTCTTTTTCAGTGAAGAAGGTGGTGATTATTCCGAGTGCAGAAGGAATAGTCATCGCCGCACCGATGCCTTGCAGTGCTCGAAAAATAGTAAGCTGAATAAAAGAGCTAGCAAAGCCATTTGCCAGCGACCAAATTGTAAGATTTGCCATACCAAGACAGAAAATCAACTTCCTACCGTACATATCGGCACAAACCCCACTCAAGAGAAGCAAGCCGCCGAAGGTTAGAGCATATGCGGAGATCATCCATTGTAAGCTAGCACTCGAAACGTCAAGATCGGACTGAATTGAAGGCAAGGCTATCTCAACGGTTGTAGAGTAGAAGTCATCCAAGAACTGAGCCATGCAAGGAATGAATAAAAGGAGCGCGCCGCGCCAGGATTTTAGTACACCTGTACGGCAATCATCGTGATCAATCTGTGTTTGTTCTTCGCTAGGTGACAGAGTATTCGGATCTTGTTGCTTCGATGTGTGTCGCGTGGATAAACTTTGTCTCACACCGCGATGATGAGACTCGCACTTCAAGCCAGTCAGAATATATAAGCAAAAGAAGACGAAAGATGCATTCGCTGACAGTATTGTGTCGGCTAGAAGCTCACCTCCTCAGCTTCATTCAAATGAGGGTGCCTTTCTGGACGGCAAGCTGCCTGAAAGCTGCCAGAATGGTCCCTTGAAATAGCAATAGGGTGTTTTTGAAAACTTGAGCACAACCCGAGATCCTCAGGATTACTTTTGGTATCATTTTTCGGGGGAATATGGGAGATCGATTCCGACATCGTAGACATTAGAAGATCAGTTGAGTGGAAGCCTCCTTATTCTACTTCTTGCTAATGTGGCCTATGAAAACCAAAACTCAAGGTCAATTCCGAATTTTAAAAGTAAAAGTTTCAACATACTGGAAGTTTATGGAAATGAGGACAAACTGTTTTAGGAGGGAATGGTGTAAAGCGAGTAGTGGTATAGTGTGGTGGCTACGCGTTTTCATAGAATCAGCAACTGCGATTGCTTTTTCTCAACCCTTCGTAAGACAAGATTAGAAAGTGCGAACAAGGATGACAGTTGTAAGCAAACAATGTTACTTCCATGGCCGAAGATGCTACGGGGTAGGCAATAATCACCAGATTGGGTAAAAATTGGCTTTTGAATCAAGTTAATGTTGGGATACGCAGGGGCAAAGAATGTGTATTGTGCGTTCTACTCAGGAACGACAGGAAAGCTATATATAGCTAGAAACTAGACAGACAGTACTAGAGTTAATTAAAGAATAGTAGATTTTTAATATACTTCTTCTAGTAAT
>WTTZ01000098.1:0-89580 GCA_011750695.1 Penicillium sp. OUCMDZ-019 | reverse complement strand
TAATGGATTTTTGGCTGGTCCAAATTGATCCGTTATAAACCGGTTTTACTGTATGTTGATTAAAATAAATATCTGTGTTGTGTCATGGCTTTCTTATACAGCGGACCTCCGCATAAAACTCTCCGCATCCAACAAACCTGGAAAGCGCAACCCGCCAACAACCATGCAGCATCAAGCAGACACAACGTCAGACTCGGAGTACGAGTATGAGTACGACGAGACCGAGACAGAGGTATACATATCTACGAAGAGTATTTAGTATTCAGCCGCGTTGACTATTTTTCAGACATTCTACGTCAACATCGACCTAACCTCGTACAATGGACCCCTCCGCCAACCGCGTCGCGGAGCCTCCAGCACCACCACAACAAACCCAACAGACGACGCCGAACCCGCACAAGCCCCCTCCCCGGCCGACGAAGCAATAGCTGCAGACGAAGAAGACGACGACGCGGCCTCCGAAGCAGAGGACCTCGAGAACACGCAGCGCCTGCAAATCATGGAACTGCACGGCAAAAACCCGTTTGTGTCGTACCGCAACCACGTCTTCAGCTGCGAATGGGCCGACATGATCGGCACAGACATGCATTTCGCTGCCCGCGACGAAAAGGATGCTTCCGAGGCGGCAGACCCAACGTTTGCGAAGCACGCGGATGAGTACTCGCTGATTGCTACGAATGGGATTAAGATTATGGGGAGGCGCGCGCGGCTTACGGCGCGGGCTGCGGCGGTGTCGAAATGGCAGGCTAATGGGGAAGACGCGCAGCAGTCAGAGGCTGGGTCGGCGCAGGTTCGCTTCATGCAGGAAATGATGGACATCAAGCGGGAACGAGGGGAGACGGATATGCTGCAGATGACGTTTGGGGCGCGACGGGGAAGGAACTTTGAGGATAGGATTGGGCGGTGGGCGAGCAGTGAGCAGCGGCGCGATATGATGCATCAGTTGAACCGGGCGGCGCTGGGAGGGGACCAGAACGCGCTTGCGAGGTTGGAGGAGCTGTACGCTCAGATCGAGGCTGGTGTGGATGTCGATGAACCATCGACTGTCACCGCGGAAACGGTACCGTCTGGTTAAACATTACGGCATACAGTCATTGCAGACTACTGAAACAAACAATCTATTCGGACAGACAATTCTAACAACCCATATTATACCGCGGACGCAGTTCATGCAACCATGCCAACGCCATGCCTATCAATCTATATACAGCTTTTGATTTGATAATCAGAAAGAAATTCAATCAGAACGGACGTCTTGACGGAAAGCCTACCGGCGACGGCGGCGGAGGCGGCGGATTCTGGAAATGATGGTCCGCGAATTCGACGTGTTCGATGTGCTCGATGTGTGTCGAAGAGGCCTTTTTCGGTAGGAATGACTTGGGTAGCAGAGAGGCCGACGCTTCGAGGGCGCGGAAGACGTCTTGGTGGTTGAGGGAGGCTGTTGACTGGGTTGATTTTGGGTCTTGGTGCATTGTGGACGCCATCTGACCGTCGAACTTTGACAGTGTATCACGATTATGAGTATGGGTTCGTTCGATGAGCTGGTTCGGGGTCCGAAGTCACGTATCGGAAATCAGTCGGAGGATCATCAACTGTACGAGTCTGTTGGTTATCGACACGCTGTATAAACAAGAACAGAACTCACCTGGATTGTTATAATGTTAAAGGCAAATAAGTCAAAGAAGTCAAAGAAAGGAGAGAGAAGAGAAAGGAATCCCGAACTATAGCCAAATATAATAAATACAAAACATGCCGGCGCCTAGACTTGTTAGTATATAATTGGCTTGATTGCAGGATCTATGCCTAAGGGATGCCTGGATGGTATGACAGACTGCTGATCTACAACTCCTGGCTTCTATCAGGACAGCTTCACTCCGAGCCTTGAGCTCCAAGCCCAAGGGTGAAGGCCCAAGGCCATACTAGTGACAGATCATCAATAGACATGTCTGCCAGTCAACGCCGGCGCGGGCTATGATTTGTCGCCTTGCATGCCTGCCACTACCCGGACGCAGTTAGCAGGATCCGTAAGAATAATTTCCTTTTCTTCGTTCCCCATACGGAGTACTCCGTACTGTACTCCGTACTTTGGCCTCTAGTATCTACCGCCCGGTCTCTCCAGTCAGAATCCGGGGTGCCCCTATTTCATAACAAAATATCATCTCTACAAATAAATTACTACTCCCCTAGGAAGTAGTAACTTACCATACATGCATTACGCAAATTACGTAAATTCTCACGATTCGCTCGCTTATTGACGGTCCCTTGGTCAGGACCTGATAATACTCCGTATAGACATCTTGCGTGCGTGCTCAGATTATCCTGACGATGCATGTTCACCGCTTGTTGGCACATGCATGCCTTACCTAAGAGCTACGTACAGCTCAACTTTAATCGAGTCTCATACCTGAGCCCTGACTAAGAACTCCGTCCAGACGCTGCTAAGTATTAGCTAATCACGCAGTCTAGACGCAGCAAATCCCGTGATAGAACCCCGTGATCGCGACGAACTGTACACGTGATAGATCGCCGACACGTGGCTATTCTCTATACGGATACAGTATATATAGACTACTCTGGAGATATAATTACGTATATACATGCAGAGTTGCATACACTTACATAAGAGAGGCATGAGGAAATCCCTCATGCTGATTATGCTATGACAGCTAACTATACCATATATACCATATATACCATTGCCATATTCATACATATGTACTGTTAAGAGATTGCGGGGAGACATCCAAGATCGCCGCCCCACTGCCAAACGCCTGGAACATTCCTTTTAATCTAAACACTAAGAGTTTTCTTAGTTGTGGCAGTTTTTACTGCTAGTTTAGTGCCAAGTGGCTTAAGGTATAAAATTTTCCTCCATGAGCCATTTTTTGCGTGGCTGTCCAGTGTCGACAGACGAACCGACCGCAAGATGTGTCAATTGGAAGGAGGTTTGGATATCATTCCCCTTTACGGAGTATGTACGGAGTAGAGAGACCAAGACATCTGGATGGCGATGTATGGACGTGATGAGGTAATAATAATAGAAAAAGCACAGCCTCAGCTGGCAGTCCATTGCGTGGCTCAGTCACGGAGCATATCCAATTTTTCTCGTTTCTCTTTTGCGCCATTTATCCCAGCACAGAGTATCCGCTTTGTTATCAGTCTCCGTACTCGTAGCGACGGTGAGTCACGAAGAATAGGATTGTTCCAGTGGAATGCGCTGGGAATGGGATCCAATGGCAACAGAGGTATGCCATCGATAGCCAGATTCCGCACCCACTGCTAGTCGCAGTTGGGACGAATGTGGAAATGTTTTTCTCATTAAGGAGTGAGGAAAGACAGACCGTGCCTGACCGCATCTTGCCGGCTGCAAATCATGTGCCGCCGCTGACGTGGGACCTGCTTCCCACTCACCACTTATATATATATAACACCCCTCGCACTTCACCAACTCTCTCCATCCATGTTTTTCTTATCAATTCCCTCAATTCCCTCTCAACGTGTCTGACTGCCTCGTGCATGGCGTCCCCTGTCGTGCTCCTGCCACAGCTTGTACTCGGATAACCCTCCCGGCGCTCTCATTTGCCGTGCTCAGTCTGTGTCACAGCTTCAGCCTCGATTGCAATCAGAGATAACGGTGTGTCTTTATCTCTCTCGCTGTTCGCTGTTCTCTTCTCTTCTGTCTACTCACTCATTCCCAGCTGGCAGTTTCCAGTTTCCAGAATCGCCCCCCAAACTACATATCGTCATGTCGATCGATCCCACCTCGTCGCGCCCCCCCTCAGAAGGAGGCCTGAACGGCCACGCCAACGGCCTGTCCACGCCCCAGCTGGTCGTGGGCACCCCCTCGTCAGGCACGGGCACCCCCATTGGCTTCCAGCGCTACCCGCACAACAAACACCTCGACCATGTCATCAGAACGCCGGGCCGCCAGCCCTCCCCGCAGCCAGTGCACCTGGGGCTGCCCGGCCAGCACAGGGTCCTGACCGAGGAAGGCTCCGGCTATATTTCTGCCAAGTTTGAAGGAAAGCAGGAGCAAATGGAGAAGGGTAGGATAATTCCTGCGAATTGTTTCATGTTTTATGCTAACGGAATCAGTCATGGACCGCCTCGAGGAAAAAGGCTTCTTCCCGAGCGACTTTGTCGTGTCAGAAACCACCTGGTTCTACAACATGCTCGGAATCGACGACATGTACTTCCAAACCGAATCCGTCGAGTCCATAGTCACGCAGATCCTGTCCTTGTACGCCGCCAAGGTGGCTGCGTATGCCCGCGATGACAAGCGCTTGGAGATTCGCCTAGACAAGGAAGACGAAGATCATGCCGTCTACATCGACACCAGCAAGCCCGGCGTGACTTCTCTAGATGGCCCGAACTACGAGTCGCGCATAGATTCGAAATACATCGACGGCTCCCGACCCGGACGAAGCTACCGGGTCGAGAGCTTCCGCTCGACTAGCCCTCTTCCAGGCGAAGAAGAGCAACAGCTGCGTTGCTACTTTGTCTACCGCTGCCAGTTCGCCAATCCTCAGCCAGACCCAGACGAAAGCAACATCGAGATCGTCGGAGAGAAGCGCTTCCTCCAAAAGGCTACCGCTAACACTAAGGCTATCTACCAAGAAATCATCACCAATGCCGTTTCCCGGACCGGTCCTGTCATCGAAGTCTTTGACATCGAGAACAGCCGCGAAAAGCGCCTGGTCGTGGCTTACCGGCAGGGGTCTGCCATGGGCATCTTCAGCGCTCTGTCTGACCTGTACCACTACTACCGCCTGACCAGCTCGAGAAAGTACCTCGAGAGCTTCTCCAACGGCATTACCGTGATTTCGCTCTACTTGAGGCCGATTAACAACGCGGAGATCTCGCAGAAATACCCCCCTATCGAAGCTGCCATTCACCAGATCGTGAAGGAGGTTTCGCTCCTGTACTGCGTTCCGCAGAACCGCTTCCAAAACCACTTTGCTACCGGTCGTCTCAGTCTGCAGGAGACTATTTACTCGCACTGTGCCTGGGTTTTTATCCAGCAATTCTTGAACCGGCTGGGGTCGGAGTACACGTCGTTGACAGCACTTTTGGATGCTGGTAATAGCGTTCACGCAGAACTTTTGTCAAAAATCAAGAAGCGTCTCCGCACTGAGACGTTTACCTCTGACTACATCTTCGAGATCATCAACAAATACCCTGACCTCATCCACAAGCTGTACCTCGACTTTGCCAGCACGCATTACGTGCAAACCGGAGACCCACAGGATGATTTCCTTCCTACGCTTAGTTACTTGCGCTTGCAAGTCGACGAAGTTCTCGACGATGCGAAGCTCAAAGAACTCATCAGCCGCACTGCTGTCAACGAGCACGATGAGATGGTCTTGACGGCTTTCCGCACCTTCAACAGGGGAATTTTAAAGACCAACTTCTTCACTCCTACCAAAGTTGCACTGAGCTTCCGTCTGCACCCAGACTTCCTGCCAGAGCACGAATACCCCCAGCGCCTTTACGGAATGTTCCTTGTCATTAGCTCCGAGTTTAGGGGCTTCCACCTCCGCTTCCGCGACATTGCTCGCGGCGGAATCCGAATTGTCAAGAGCCGCAACAGGGAAGCCTACAACATCAACGCGCGGTCTTTGTTTGACGAGAACTACAACCTTGCCAACACGCAGCAGCGCAAGAACAAAGACATTCCCGAGGGCGGCGCCAAAGGTGTCATCCTTCTTGATGCCGACCACCAGGACAAAGCCCGCGTGGCGTTTGAGAAGTATATCGACAGTATTCTCGATCTGCTTATTCCTCCAACGAGCCCTGGTATCAAGGATCCTATTGTTGATCTCCACGGCACGGATGAGATCCTTTTCATGGGTCCAGATGAGAACACTGCCGATCTCGTCGACTGGGCTACCGAGCATGCCAGAAAGCGAGGCGCGCCATGGTGGAAGTCATTCTTCACTGGCAAGAGCCCTAAGCTTGGCGGTATCCCTCACGATGCCTACGGTATGACGACGCTTTCCGTTCGTCAGTACGTGCTTGGCATCTACCGCAAGCTGAAGATCGACCCGGCGACTGTGAAGAAGCTGCAGACTGGCGGTCCAGACGGCGATCTTGGCTCGAACGAGATCCTCCTTGGTAACGAGACGTATACGGCAATTGTGGACGGAGCCGGTGTGCTCGTTGATCCCAACGGACTGGACCGCGAAGAGCTCGTCAGACTCGCCAAGAAGCGAGTGATGATTTCACATTTCGATGTCTCCAAGCTCTCGCCCGAGGGATACCGTGTCCTCGTGGACGAGTCCAACGTGAAGCTGCCATCAGGCGAAGTCGTCAACAACGGAATGCTCTTCCGCAACACCTTCCACCTGCGCAAGGATTCACCGGTCGACCTCTTCGTGCCGTGCGGTGGACGCCCGGAATCGATCGACCTCGGCTCCGTGAACAAGCTGATTGTAGGCGGCAAATCAGTCATCCCGTACATCGTCGAAGGCGCCAACCTGTTCATCACGCAAGACGCGAAGCTCCGCCTCGAAAAGGCCGGCTGCATCCTGTACAAAGACGCCTCGGCCAACAAGGGCGGCGTGACCTCGTCGTCACTCGAGGTGCTCGCCTCGCTCTCCCTCGACGACAAGGAATTCGTGCAAAACATGTGCGTTGCCGCCGACGGCACCGTGCCGGAATTCTACCAGGCGTACGTCAAGGAAGTGCAGGAGGTCATCAAGCGCAACGCCACGCTCGAATTCGAGGCCATCTGGCGCGAGCACGAGCGCACCGGTCTGCTGCGCAGCGTGCTCAGCGACCGGCTCAGTCTGGCCATTACGAATCTGGACGAGGAGCTGCAGAAGACGGCGCTGTGGGAGAATGTCGAGTTGCGCCGGAAGGTGTTGGAGGATGCTCTGCCGCGGCTGCTGCTGGAGAAGATTGGCTTGGATACGTTGTTGACCAGGGTATGTCTCTCTTCTCATTCTATCTAGATATATACTAACCGTGACAGGTCCCCGAGAGCTATCTCCGCTCCATCTTCGGCAGCTACCTGGCCAGTCGCTTCGTGTACGAATACGGCAGCAACCCCAGCCAGTTTGCATTCTTTGATTTGTGCGTCTCCCTCCCTCCTTTTACCTAGGATAATCACTAATGATGCTGTAGTATGTCCAAAAAGTTCTCGGCCGAAATGCTCTCCAAATAAATACTAATCACTGCCCTTTATATACCTTGACCTGCCTGCACTTGCACTTGCACTTGCACTTGCAACTGCACTGAAGAAGACACTTCTGTTTCTGTTTTGTTTCTTACTACCCTGTAACGATGACGACGTGCGCATTCTATCCTTACTATCCTATCATGTCTTATACATCCTAATCCTGCCAGGCCTAGTACCCTAGGTGGCTATCTTCCTAGAAGAAATAACAGTCTTATACATGCATTTTATAATACACTATACCATATATGTAATATACAAGTCTACGGGGTGAATACCTCCTCGAACCCCTCCAGATAAACGCCCTCTTCCTTTTCCGTCCGCGGCACACTCTCCAGCTCCGCCCAAATCGCAGCGTGGTTCTGTCTAGCCCACTCCTCGATGCCCTCCTTGGCGTACTCGTGCGGACAAGCGTTGTATACGCGCGCGATCCTAACCTGTCAGCACACCTATACGTATATATTGTGTTAAGGGGGGACGTACATGTCTTTATCAACCGGCTGGCGGATCTTCGCTTCCGCTTCGTCCAACGCGTCAATGGCAAGCTCATGCTCGCCCTGCGCGGCCAGCGCCTTGGCATATGCCAGCCACAGGCTTCTATCGAGCGGGATCTCCAGCGCGGCGATCTTGCGCATCATCTTCTCCGCGTCCGCGGCGCCGTGCGCATGGGCGGGCGACTCGCAGACGTTGAAGAAGATGACGAGCGTGTTCTGGGACGGCCCCTCGTCGGACCGCAGGATCTCGCTGAACTCGGTCATGGCTTCGTCGACGCGGTGGCAGGCTGCGAGCGCGATCATGACTGCGTTGCGGACGCGGGTGGTCATTTCCACGTCGACGTCGAGCTTGAGCATGTTGCGGATGAGTTTGATGTTGGGCCAGTCTGCGGCGCGCGCGAGGCCTAGGAAGCAGGTTGTGTAGGCTTCGGCGGTGGGCCGGTGGTGTGCGCTGGTCGCGTGGCGCATGTGTCCGAAGACCTGGACGGCTTTGTCGAGCATGCCGCGGTCGAAGAAGGTGTGCATGATGGCGATGCGGGTGGTGCTGGGGATGTCGGGGAAGGCCATGCGGGTGAGCTGGTAGGCTTCCCAGACTTCGTCTGCGGGTTGGGCGTGGTCGTGGATGAAGGTGAGTAGGGGGGCGCGGATGACAGGGCGCTCGGTGAGGGAGTAGGTGTTTAGGCGTGGGCGGAGGAGCTGGGACAGAGCTTCCCAGTCGTGGCGGTGGGCGAGGAGGTGGGCGAGCGAGGCGAGGGTGGAGGGCTCGAGTTGCGTGCCGTGCTGGACGAGGGGGTCGAGCAGGTTGGTTACTTGGTCGAAGGCGTCGTCGTTGTTTGGGGATTGGCAGAGCAGTTTGATGAGACGAGAGCGCATGGACGGGTTGATGCTGGTTGAGGCGTCGTCGTTTGATTCTATATCGCGCAGGATTTTGATAGTTCCGTTGACGTCGGAGGCTTGTATGCGGGATTCGAGTTCGAGAAGGAAAAGGGTGTCGAGGTTTGACTCGAGATTCCACTGGGATATCAACTGCGAGTATTCGGCCGCAAGCTCCGCATCGCCAACCACATTGGCATACTGGATGAGGTCGTTGACACAGGACACGGTCATGCCATCGCGAATCGAAGGGTTTTTGGCGAGCCATGTTTTCATTTTCTGCGCCAGGGCCGGGCCTCTGCTGCCTCTTGCCGCTTCTACTAGTAGAAGTACGTCTCGTGTTTCAGGACGTGGAGACGTCAAGTGACGATGCAGGATGCCATGGGCCCATTTCACGTCGTTGTTCAGGATAGACGCTCTTGTGACTGCAACCATGGCGGCGATAGTTGGCTGGCCTTCGGGCAGAGGGCAGGTATATATGATTTTGGCAGCGTCGACTTGGCTCTGCTCAAGTAGGCCCGCTATCAACTCTTCCTGCTGCTGCGGACTGAGATTGACGTTGCTCTTGGTCGACATGTTTGCAACAAGTTGTTCAACACTAGCCCTATCCTGCTTCAGCGCCCATCCGTGTAGTACCCAAAGCCAGGGCGACCCCTGAGCATCCAGCTCCGGCCATGACTGCAGTTTTGGCCACCATGCCAACAAGACTTTGTGAGCCTGGTAGGGATTACCGTAGAACGCTAGGATGCGTACCCACGCTAGAATGGCTTCGTAGCTTAGTTCACCCGGGACTTCCTCGGATGCCGCAGATAGGTTATTGTAGGCGTTTTGTGCTAGTTCCCGCACGAGGGGATGCGAATTGCTATGACAGATCGCCTGGGAAAGAACGTATAGAACAAGCTCTGACGTTTCACTAGAGTTTATCTTCTCCCACGCTGCGTTGTCTGGGTCTTGGTCTTTGTGGTTGGCGCGGAGATATTTATATGTATTCACCAGCTGTCTGGCGTGGAATTCCGTAATGACACCAGGCTCTTCGGCGCGCGCCTCGAAGAACTTTTGATATGCCTTGCAGAGGACGTCGAATGCCGGGGTCCTGCCACTCGACCTTATCGCTTTCGACAGCTCGCTCATGGCTTGGAGGCCAACTTCGGAAGTCGGAACTTCGGCGGACTCCTTCCGCGGAGGCGAGTTGAAAGAAAACAATGTCCGTGACTGGCCATATCTATATGTCTTTCGAGACAGTGTCGCTGAGTAGATTCGCCGGCGAGGTGAGAAGCACACTGGCTCGTTGTTCAGAAGAGCACGAAAAACGCGTCGCGTAAGGTAGGAGGACTGCATCTTGTGTTGCGTCGTCTCGTGCGGACAGAAGAAGAAGGAAATAGAAAGAAGAAATATCAAGGAGCAACCTTTCCAGCCATGCTCGTTCAATTGTGTTGTTGCGTTGAAAAGACGAGGTCGATCAAATAAGGCAGGCACTGGCGGCTTGGCGTCGGTGGAGACAGAAAATTGACTCCGCTCCACGCTTGCTCAAATACTCAGACACAACGAAAGGCAACAACCATTCACAACTCATAACAAGACAAGATAATCATGTCTCTGAAGCTCTTCTCTCGGGGGAACTCCCTGCTCCCGAGCTTCGGCTTCAGCCCGCTCGCCTCAACGGTGTCACCACTCGCCTCAACGGTGTCAGCACCGGCCTCCTGCCGATGGGCTTCATCAACACCAAGCAACAACCAGAGAACAGCGTTCCCCTCGCCCACGCGGAGTTCGTGGTCGTCGCCAGGCAGTATGTCATTCTCTGATCTATTTTTGTACCGGTCAACAGCTGCTAACGACTGACGATTGCAGGAACGAAAGCAATCAGCAGCCGCCAACGCATCACGCAGCGCACCCGGCTCATGGAGGAATCCAAAAACCAGACCGACGGCCGCGTCCTCGAACGCTTCCAAACCAGAGAATGGGCACCAGGCGACATCTACTCGCCGCACGATCTGAGCCCGAGCGAAATGAAGAAGTGGCAGAAGCGCTGGAGTCCGGCGACCGACGCCTTTGATGCGCTGAACATCAAGCCAATTGACCATTATAAGGTAGGCACCAGTCTCATGTCTTTTTAACTAAACTAATGTGATGTTTTGCAGAACTTCTCCATCATGTCGGAATATATCACCCAGATGGGCCGCATAAAGCACCGCAAAGTCACTGGTCTGCGACCGGTCAACCAGCGCAAGATCGCAAAGGCCATTCGCCGGGCCATTGGCGTCGGCCTCATGCCTAGTGTGCACAGGCATCCTGAGATTCTTGCAATCGAGGCACGATCCAGATTCGGCCCTGGAGGCTCGGGATTCTCTTAGTGTTTGTTGCGCGGATATAGATTGTATTATAGGATGTACTTTTCTCTTCTTTTATATTCTAGCTTCTTCTATGTTCTAGCTGAATAATAATCAAGAATCAAGAATCAAGAAGCCTGTCTAGTGTAGTGTTGCCTGAATGGTTGCTGAATGGTTGCTGAATGTTTATGTTTATGCCTGCGGAGAGACTGACGCCATCCCCACATGTCAGGTACTTGCCATTATTTAGTCAGGCACTCCCCCTCCTTCCCTTCGACATACACACACCGTCGAATACACATCTCTAGCCTGCACAATGTCTCTCACAAACGGTAAGCAAGCAACACCACTGTGCCACATCGTTCGTCTTGTCTAACTGTCTAGAACACATCTGGGCTCCCAGCCCCTCCACCACACGCGGCCAACCCACGCAGCTCTCCTCCGACGCAAAGGGCGAGAGACTGGCTTATGCAGTAAGTCCGTCCAACGAGCGATATTTAAGGAATACATCTAACAGCATACAGTCCAACAAATCCATATTCATACGCTCCATCGACGACCCCGCAGTTGCGCGCCAGTACACCGAACACAAGGCCCAGGCCACCGTCGCGCGCTTCTCGCCCTCGGGCTTCTACGTCGCCAGTGGAGACGCTGCAGGCACCGTCAAGGTGTGGGACTGCGTCGGCGAGGGCATTACAAAGGGGGACTACTCGATTGTCAACGGCCGGATCAACGACATTGCGTGGGACGGCGACTCGCAGCGCATCATTGCTGTGGGGGATGGGAAACAGAGATACGGCCATTGCTTCACCTGGGACAGCGGTAACAGTGTGGGTGAGATTTACGGGCATACGCAGCCTATCAACTCGGTGTCGATCAGACAGCAGCGTCCGCTACGAGCGGCGGCGGCTGGCGATGACAAGACGCTCGTGTTTTACCATGGGGCACCGTTCAAATTCAACACGGGCATCAGGGATAAGCACACTAATTATATATACGGCGTCTCGTTTAGCCCGGATGGCTCGCAATTGGTAAGTGTTGGCGGTGACCGCCGTATATGGCTGTACGACGGCAAAACCGGCGAGTCAAAGGGCCAGATTGGAGAAGGGGAGCACAAAGGCAGTATTTTTGGAGTGTCATGGTCCAAGGACTCGCGGAAGCTGGTCACGGCAAGCGCAGATAGGACGGTCAAGCTCTGGGATGTCGAAGCTGGCAAGGCAACTCAGACTTGGAACTTTGGCAGCGAAGGCGCTGTCAATCCGCTTGACCAGCAAGTCGGAGTTGTTTGGCCATCGGGACGGAGTGACGGTCTCGTTATTAGTTTGTCGCTCAGTGGCGACCTGAACTATCTTGTCGAGGGCACTCCTCAACCAAGACAGGTTCTGAAAGCTCACCAGAAGAACATCACGGCATTGACTCGGTTCGCTTCCGATGGCAACGAAACACTCTGGTCTGGAAGCTTCGAGGGCCGCGTCTGCAGCTGGGACGTGGCCACTGGAACGGCCGACACGGTCGACGGGGATAACCACACAAACTATATTGCCGGATTGACAACCACCCAAGAAGGCAAAGGCAGGATCTACAGTGTCGGCTGGGACGACACTCTCAGGTCTGTAGACGTTGCGGCCAAGACATACACCGGAAGCTTGACCAAATTATCAGCTCAGCCTAAAGGCATCGCAGCTGCTGGGAACACAGTCCTTGTTGCACAATCGGAGGCTATTGACATCTACCAGGATGGGAACAAGTCCGGCACATTCAAGGCACCAGCCGATATAACTGCAGTAGCAGCACATGGCACCACCGCGGCATATGCAGCTGAAGACCTGAACGTCCGCATTGGAACAGTCACGCCGTCAGGATTCACATCGGCGGTCGAATTCAAAGCGTCGCGCAACCCGATATCGACCTTGGCCTTCTCCCCGGATGGTGATCTACTAGCTGTAGGTGACTCGCGCGGCCGAATCCTCGTGTTCAAGGCGAAAGACGGCAGCTTGGTGACGGACCGCTGGACCGCGCATACGTCTCGCATCACGTCCCTTGCATGGAACAGCAAAGGAACGCATGTTGCCAGTGGATCGCTGGACACGCATATCTTTGTCTGGAGCTTGGACAAGCCGGGCGACTGGATCCAGGGCAGCAATGCGCACAAGGAGGGCGTCACTGGCGTTGCGTGGATTGCGGACGAGACCAAGATTGCGTCGGCAGGCACTGATGCGGCGATCAAGGTGTGGAAGGTCGAGTTGCAGTAGCTTTTTGCGGAGTGCGAAGCACGGAGCTAGTATAGTATCAGCTATGAGAAGCTATAGTATTGAATGAACCTTATGAAGAAATAAATAAATAAATCCGAATTCCTGCAAAGAAATGTAAATATGTAACTAGCTGCATGCACACGCATGATGCCGTCTGCGCGCGGGGACTAAGTATTTGTTTGAAGCTCCGGAGCTTGTCCGAGCTAACTCACCACCAAGTTCCAACATCGCCCTCTTTGCCATCTTTGCCATATGAGCTATCAGCTATCAGCTATCAGCTATCAGCTATCAGCATATAGGAAGTTATAAATATATAAATACACTCGCATACGAGAGTGATGGCGAGGCGACCGGCAGAACTACAATGAGCGCCTCCACGTCGAACCAGCCCCGGGTCCGCCGCTTCAAGGCAAGTCTCGCCTCAGTCTACGCTTTCATCATTCATGGATATGATCAACTAACGTCTGCAGTTGCGAGAGGCAGCGTTCATCCTCCCCCATACCGGCCAGCGCTTAAAAGGACTGGTGAATCTGGGAAGCCGCGATGCAGCGCAAAACGGCAGCGGCGAGGAACAACGCCCGCTGCTCGCCAGCAACGACTCCGCAACCGAGATAGAATCTTCGCATCGATCGTACGCCATGGCAACCCCCGTCGAGAAACTGCTGCAGTGGTGGGACAGGCTGTACGCCTTTGCGGTCTCGGAACATGGCAAGGGCGTCTTCAAGTTCGGGCTTGCGTACCTGCTGGGCTCGCTGGCGACGTTCATTCCGGCCATTTCGGCCTTCTTGGGCCACCAGGATGGGAAGCATTTGGTCGCTACTGTGACGGTGTATTTCCACCCGGCTCGGTCGAGGGGGAGCATGTTCAAGGCTTTGATATGCGCTTCTCTTGCGTTTCTGTTCACGACGTTATTGTCGGTCACCAGCATGTGTGTTTCGATGTTTTTTGAGAACCTGGATCTGCTCGTGGTTGGCCATATTATAGTCCTGATTGTGTTTTGCGGCGGCGGGTTTGCCTTTATTGGGTGGACGAAACAGAGGCTGAACGATCCTTTGGTGAATGTTGCCTGCTCGCTAGCTTCGCTGTCTACAACAACTATTCTTACGAAAGAGGGCGCCGTGCAAAAGGGGGACCTGTCATTTGCCAAGATCTCGCAGACGCTCAAGATGTTGGTCATGGGGGTCTGCGCCGCCATGGCAGTGTCGTTCCTGATCTTCCCTATCTCTGCGAGAAAGAAGCTGCGATTCAGCCTGACGGCCATGACGAGCACGCTCGCAATCATGCTCGGCAGCGTGACCGAAAGCTTCCTCACTGGCTCCGACGAAGAAATGTATCTTCCTACCTTTACGAATGCGTCCGCGCAGAACAAAAAGACCTACGTGCTGCTGGACAAACTGGTCAAGGAAGCGAAACTGGAGCACTACGTCGCGGGCACAGAAAGGGAATACCGACTGGAAAAACGGCTCGTTCGGTGTGTGCAGGACATCAACCAGAACATGGGCGGTTTACAGAGCGCGGCAGCTCTGCAGTTCCAGCTGCTGAAGCAAACTCAACAAGACACAGGCAGTTTTGCAGCTGATCAAAGCCCGCTACTTACACGGAAGAGCAGCACAAACAGTCATCCTGGTGTCTGGTCGATTTACGGGTCAGCTATTCTCACGCCAGTGAGAGAACAGGAAGCGGAGGACCTGCTAACAGCGGAGCCTTCTATATTGAACGGGGAAGAGGGTCGGGCCACTCCATCGCCGCAGCGGATGTTTGAGGTTTTTATTGAGCATTTGGGGCCATCTATGGTAAGACATTCCGGTTCTGGAATTTAAATTGATGCTAATATTACTAGCAATCGTTTGCCTTTACTCTCAAAGAGATCCTCGAGGAAATACCCTTTGGTCCTCCCCCCGAGCACAACGTATCGTTCAACACCAAGTTCTATGGCAGCCTTGATCGTGCTTTGACGTTGTATCGAGACGCTAGAGAAAAGGCCTTGGCTCTTGTCTACCGAGAACGAGATTTTGCCAAGATTCAGTCCCCTGATGTCGAAGCCGATCTTGAAGAAGTCTCTGCCAGCTGTGGCCATTTCAGTTTTACTTTGATGGAATTCGGAGAGCAGCTGAAAGATCTACTCCAAATTTTGGATGAATTAAAGCTTGAATGTGAAGAACGTCCTCAAGGCCGAACATGGAATTGGCTAAAGTTTTGGAAGTGGTTCGGAAAGCAAGACCCAGATCCATTAAATGATGGTAAGGAAGCCCATAGTATTGTCTATATTTACTTACTTATGGACAGAATACGCAAATCTCCCCCTTACAAACCCACGCCCTCACCTTCGCAAAGGGTATTCTTTAGAAAGCGGGTATACTGCAGAGATCCGGTCCCAGAATAGAGTCACGTATCGAGTGTGGAAGTCTTTGGGTTTTCTACGACGAGACGAGACAAAGTATGCCATCAAAGTCGGCGTTGGTGCCGCGCTATACGCACTTCCCTCCTTTAATTCAGTGACACGGCCTGTATTCACGTCCTGGAGGGGTGAATGGGGACTTGTTTCTTACATGTTGGTCTGCTCGATGACGATTGGAGCATCCAACACCACTGGATATGCTCGGTTTCTCGGCACGTGTCTAGGAGCTTGCTGTTCGATAGCTGCTTGGTATGCGTCAGGCGGAAATGTTTTTGCCCTCGCCTTCATGGGGTGGCTCATGGCAACGTGGTGTTCCTATTTGACTCTGGTTAAAGGGCAGGGTCCTATGGGCCGGTTCATCATGCTTACATACAACCTGTCGGTTCTATACGCTTACTCACTATCTGCGAATGACAATGACAACGACGAGGATGAAGGCGGCACACATCCTATCATCACAGAGATTGCGCTTCACCGCGTGGTTGCAGTCCTGAGCGGTTGCGTCTGGGGAATTATCGTCACCAGAATGATATGGCCAATCAGTGCAAGATCGAAACTGAAGGACGGACTGAGTCTCTTGTGGCTGCAGATGAGTCTGATCTGGAAGCGTGACCCATTGTCCATGATGGTAAACGACAGGCCTGTTGTCCCATATCTCACAGTCCGCGAAAAACTGCAAATCGAACGGTTCCTCTCGAATCTAGAGACTCTGCAAGCCGCAGCCAAGTCGGAATTCGAGCTGCAGGGTCCTTTTCCTGAACTGGCATATCGAAATATCATTAACCGTACGAGAGGCATGCTGAATGCGTTTTATTCTATGAATATGGAGATATTGAAGAATCTCACTGCTTCTGAGGGGGAACTGAGTTTGCTTCAGTACACAACCCAAGAGCGTGTACAGTTATCATCTCGCATCAGCCATTTGTTATCAGGTAGCCTTCCTCTTCTTGAACTACATTTGAAGCCCATGTCTGACTGTCATAGTTCTTGCATCTTCGATGAAACTCGAGTATCCCTTGAATGATGCTCTACCAAACATTCAGCATGCGCGCGACCGACTCCTAGCTCGCATATTCCACTATCGCCTGGAAAACGAGGTGTCGTTGCACACCACCGATAGCGACTATGCGCTGCTCTATGCATACGGTGTGTCTTCTATCTTCTTCCATGAACTTAAGCTGTAGATCAGTACTGACTTGACTCTCTAGTGCTGGTGACCGGACAGTTGGGAAGCGAAATCACAGCGCTCGTTGGCGAGATCAGTCGGCTCTTTGGAGTGTTAAACGAGGATGTCATCGAGCTGCAGTAGTTAGTACATAGTATGACTAGTAGTTATATATAAATGCACGATACTGCATATTTACAAGTAATGGTGATCCTAAGTGTACATTTAAAGTGGTTAAAGACGAATGCGGGCGACCCGAAGTTTGGCAGCGAGTGTTACAGTTCAGAACGTCCGCCGCTCCTTCACAGCTTGTTTCATCAACGCCGCCATCCACCGCCGGGTTCCATCTCAAAGGCCTCCTTCATTGTGTGCCAACCCAAGAAACGAAAAGCCAAAGGAATGGTATCGGTTCTTTTCATGCCGGTCTAACATCTCCTCCGTGTCTGGCTTCGCGCAGCCGCATCGATCGTCGCGCGCGTTCGTTCCCATCGACTATGCAGATCGACCCGGCAGCTCTGAGTCGGCCAGATTCGACGTCGGCTGCTGTCTCGTCGTCGTCGTCGTCGTCCAAGGCCGTCGCCAATGCAGCGGCCGCCTCGCAGAAGCCCACCAAGGCGCTGATATCGGTGCCGCGTCTCGACCTGGAGGCTGTCTACACGGACCTGAAGGCCGCCATCGGGGACAACTGGGGCGAGTACAAGCACGCTACGACGCTTTTCCTCTTGGGTATACTCATCTTGAGCTGAGATCCTATGGTATTTTTTGCTGACTGTCTGATCAGGCCACCTCAACCAAGATGAATTCTCCTCGCGCCTCGACCACGTCATCTGCGTCGACGCCCGCACCGAGCACCTCCACAACAACTTCATATGCGCGCTCATAGGCAACCTCTCGCGCGACCTGCCCGACCATGGCGTCGCCAGCTGGGTGTCGGCCAACGACAAGCCGACGGTGGTGTCGAAGCCGGTGTCCAGCGACCTGGCGGAGCAGAGATTAAAGACGGAGGTTATGCAATTGCCGCCGCGGGATCGCAAGAGGATCAAAGCTATCCCTGAGGTAAGCCTATACATTAGACCATGGTATACTGGAGATGTGCTAATCAGATTAGCCGGACCCGTACGAATTGGCGCCGAATGAGCTCGAGCTATATCACCAAGCAAAGCAGATCAGATTACCCACACAAGTGCCCGCGAGTGCCGGCGGCTTGAACAAGACAAGTAAGAGATCTCGCCAGAGTTGAATTTATCATTTCTAACGTTTCAGACTGGGAACTCGAAATCCGAAAACGCTACGCCCAGCCCCTCGCCGCAGAAACCGGCGAGTTCCCCGACGCCGAATCCATACACTCGCGCATGGTCCCCATATGCTACGAAGAATCCGTCGCCAGCGGCGCCGGCTTCCCGTGCGCCGAGTTCATGGCCATTGCGACCGAGACGTTTGTCAAACAGGTGCTGTCGAGCGTGTTCTCGCGCACCCGGCACAACGGGCCCTCGGGCACAATCAACGGCATGATGACGCGGAAATACCGCCGGCAGCTGGAGCGCGAGGAGCTGGCGTTCACCCGCGGCGAGATTAGCAAGGATCTCGCCACGGGTCTGTTGCCCGTTGAGGCCAAGGAGGCCAGCGTCCGGCAGCCGTTGGGCGTGAAGGATTTGAGGCTCGCGCTGAATCTTGGCGGTGCGCTGCTGGGCCAGATGCCGTTGGTGGTCGATCAGATTATGAGTACATACGACGAAGACGAGCTCGAGCTCGAGCGGCAGGGTTACGTCGAGGAGATGCGCGAGAAAGCCGGCGCTGATAGCAAGACTACAATAAAAGCAGCAGCAGAAACGAACGGGGTCGACGCCATGGATGTCGATGAAGAATGGGAATGGGAAGGCGGCACACTGACAGACAGAGACCAGCTGAATTCTCTTCTGGACGATTGTCTGTCACTGGCTGCATGAACCGCAGCATGAAATATGTCTTATCCATCTGTTTTATTTTATCTATTGCATCCTCGTCAGAGGATCAAGCATCCTGGCGCTTGGGCGGCGGTACGGGCGTTTCTCGGTGAAGCCTCCATTTGTGTCTTTTTATACTGACCCTATTTTTGTTGAGACAGACGAGGGGACTATGTTTTGTTTACTTGATACCAAATACCAATTCGCTTGTATTTATTTTATCGTTCTGCTCTCCTCTTTGAATCACGATAATACTATTTCTTCTTTTTTGTTGTTGATATATGCATCGAGGTGTTTGTGTTGTCTTGTCTAGTAGGTAGTATGCTAAGTATATGTCGATATTGGAGCTGTTCCAATGTGAACGACGTAAGAGAACGGAGAGATGCGAATGAAAGTTGAAAGATTATATATATGTAATCAAAGATATAATTTAATTCCGCCTCAGGGCTAAATAATTATCATACATGCCAGACGCCGCGCCAATCCGAAAAATGCATCCTCATCGAGGCAACTGGTCCACCACCATCTTCAAAACCTCCTCTGTACTCTTATTAAAATTCACCGGATCCTTCGCGACTGACTGCCAGATCTCGCCGTGCTTGGGCTCGCTAATAACGCATTTCGAGACAACATCCTGCCGCTTCTCGTCCGTGCCATGCTGCATCAAAAACCTGTAGTACCACGCCCACGAATCGCCCTGGTCGCTGTCCGCCAGAATCGCCTTTTCGAACCACGTCATGGCCTTTTCGAGCCGGCGCTCGTCCCAGAAGATGCGCGCCACCGTGACGAAGAGGATCGGGTCGTTGTCGACCTTTTTGATGGCTTCTAAGCTGCGCGGTTTGCGGTGCGTGCGCGCCTCCAGGTGCCAGATGCTCTCGCTCCAGAGGAGGCCGGAGTTGGGCGCTTCCTGCAGCGCCTTGGCCATGAGGACCTTGGCTTGGTTGATGTTGTTGGCGCGGCGCTCGACTCGGATGCTTTCCGTCCATAGTTCGGCGTTTTTGGGAACGGCGAGGCGGGCTCGGTCGAGGATGGAACGGGCCTTGACGACCACGCCTGCTTTCTCTTCGAGCCGCGACGCCAGAAGCCAGAGTGGTACTGACTGGGGGCAGGCCCTTGTGCCAGTACCGTACGCTTCCCGTGCTTGTGGGTATTTCTTTTGGGATTCATAGACCTGTCCCTTCATCATCCAGAGCTTGTCGGCCTTGGGGTAAAGTTGGAGGCCCTGGTTGACGAGATCAAGTGCCTCATCCATATTCCCTAGTTGACGTTCAAAGGCAACACTCTTGATCCAGACGCGATCTGTGCCTGCTTCACGGCGAGCAGTGCTCAACAGTTCTCGAGCGTGTTCCGTTTCCTTTGCGTCTGTCTCCAGCTTGACAGCTGCAAGCCAGATATCCTCGTTATTGGGGTTTCGCGCGAAGGCACGTTTCAGGACAAGTCGGGCACTGTCTATCTCGCCAGCTTGCCATTTCTCCTTGGCGAGTTGCATCCAGAGAACCTCGCTTTGAGGGCATGCTTCAACGGCTTTCTCGAGAACCTGCCATAATGCCTCCTTGGTTCCGTGGTTGCGTTCCAGGTCTGCCGCAGCAAGCCAGGTAGTTTTGCTAGTAACGAATACACGCAGAGCATAGGCGTATATTGCTCGCGCCGTCTCGTATTTGCCGCGAGCAATGCTTGCCTTGGCATCCTCCATCCAGATATCTCTTCGGTCGTCGTCCTCATCAAGGCCGTAGCCCAGAGTCTCACGGATAATTCCTCCACACGTCAATACGGCACCTTCGTCCTCACAAGTCTCAGCCTCAGTAATCCATTCTTCTCTCTTCGGCATAGCGTTCTCGCGAGCAAGGATCTGGACAGCTCTTTTCATGACGTTAACCTTGTGTGCTGTACCCATCTGTTCCTGCAGTCGGGCTGCGGCAATCCAAATTTCGTGGCTCGTGGGAACTGCCTTGCGAGCTGCGTTCAAGACCTTTTGCGCATTCTCAGGCGTCTCTAAACGGGCCAGTGCAAGCCAAAGCTCCACGGACAGAGGAATCATCTCCGTAGCCTTTGCAAGGAGAAGGCGTGCATCCGCTGGGTCGTCCTCGAGATTCACTGCTTCCTTCCAAATCGCAACCGACTGGGGAATGTGCAGCAGGGCCTGTCTCAAGACATTCTTTTTGGCCCTGATATCTGTCTCGAGCTTCATCGCTTCAATCCACAACATGGTCGACCGGTCGTTGTGTTTGATAGCATTTGCTGCAATGATTTTGGCGTTGTGGTTGTCGTTGAGTCGGATATTCTCCAACCAAGCATCTTCACTTTTCGGGCATAATTCACATCCTTTCGCAATATAGTTTCGAGCAGTGACAATCTTTCCTGCGATTTCTTCCAGCCGAGCAATAGCAATCCATCCCGGCGCGTGTTTGGGATTTGTACGCGTGACCGACTCGAGCAAAACTCGTACACGCTTGATGTCGCCAATTTCAACTTCACCAGCTTTCAACTCGGACTTTGTAAGACTGGTAAGGTACCCCTTCGGGTCGATGCTAGTCGCACTGCCAGATGCCGCAGCATCGCCAGAGCCAAGTGCTGCCTGGTCAAGGCGGACCTGAAGGACCTTGTCTCGAGCAGCACCGATGTCCGCAAAATTCGTCAAAGTGCCATCTCCTGCACCAGCACCCGAAACTTCTGTTTGGGTGCCGTCGTCGGCGATCGTAGTATCAAACTGAGCCGAGTCCCTAGCACCCGCAATCACACTATCTGGAACCGCATAGAACCTTTGTCGCAGGTTCTGGCGAGCACGTCGATTCTTTCCCGTGAGATCACCAACCTCAGGGATATTTGCCCAATCTTCGTCTGATACCGTAGCTAGTGATCGTTTCAGGTCTGCGAATTGCTGCTGGATTTTGGGGTTGTTCTTTACGTATTCCTCTCGTTCTTGTTGTTCACGGGCTTCCCTATAGGCATCGAAGGATCAAGTCGGCACTCTGTCCATAATGAATAAACGAAAGGCAATAAACGAAAACGAAATACGGGCACTTCATAGGATGAAACTAACCTTCTTGCTTTGCGCCTCCGATCCATCTTCTCGTCGACCTCCTGATAAATCAAGTCCGCCTCGTCATCTTCGCGATCATAAGCGCCGTATGCGAACAGTCCGACCTCATTGTCCGGATCTTGGAAACGCTCATCTTCCTCTTGTTCTTCTTCCGCTTCCTTGCCCTTTCCGCCCTTCTCGCGACTAGTGTTGTATGCTGTGGGCGTGGGAGCGCCTAGTTGCTGCGCTCGTTTGGCTAACGCTTCCTGAATCTGCTCGGGCGTTGGACCTTCTCGCGCCGGTCCCAAGTCTGATCGCGTGGTGAACCCGGTGGCACCTCGACCAAGACCGGCGACATAGTTTTCTGGCGCCGGCTGGCTGAGGAAGTCTTTCCTTCCGTACGACATACTGAAGACAAAGGGCGTGGTTGAGCAGGAGTGATGGGCTTGAGAAAAGCAGCTCGAATAAATAAGAAATGACGGTTGCCACCGCCCGCTGCGCTAAAAGTGCAGGGAATTTAGGAGCCAATCAGAGCTGCAGGTTAGATCTTATCAGATCTGATAAGGCTATACATTTATTGACATGAAGTATCCTCGTGTTTCCAACTACCATACTACCATCTATACAAATAACTGCACATAAAATTAAACCTTAGGTCAAGCACTATTTGTGCCTGTCATATTATTGGAGTATCCCTAATGTATAGTCTAATCCACGGCTTATCCCTATTTACCATGGCGTAAGGTGGCAGCCGAATGCATGTAATCGTGTATAATCGTTCGTTTGGACAAAATATGGATTAATGTCAAAACATAAATCCACTAGGGGTATCTTCGCCATCTTGTCGCAGATGTGCGCTTGAATCTTGAAACAAACTCTGCCAGATGAACGCTTCGCTTAATAACAACTCGATTTCTTTCTCAGTCCAGTCCTTCGTTGGGAGCGCCTGAAGAAACATCATAATTTCCTAATATCTTGTCAGCTACAAAGTGCCAAATGGGGGGTATATAGTATACCTGAAAGTCCATCTTAAGCAGTCTGTCAGTCCACTTAACAAGGAAGGCCGCGCAAACATATAGATGGAATCGGGAGAATCCTTGCTCCTCAGCCTGTAACCTGTTAGCTGGCAGAAGTGACCGATGCTATTCAGATTGCCTACCATGTAAGTATCCCACATTCGAATCGTACTCTTTATACTCATTTCCCTCATAAGCAGACAATTCATCCATCGAAAGCTGAACTGCATAAACTCGACGCCTTCTTTTTCTAGGTGCTTAGCTAATCCAGCATCGATGCGTTTAGTCAAGTCGCGTAATGCTTTCACTTGTCGCTGGATGCCTGGCTGAGCATAGATATAGTTGTCCTGAATACCATCAAGGAGTTTCGTAAGGCACCAGAAAGAATCGGCTTCTACAGCATCAAGAACGGATCTCGGTAGTTGGCCTGGGTCCATTCCTTCTTCGACATTCATGTCTGTCATATAGGCCCCCAAGAAGACTTGCCAAAATGGAGTGACGAGGTCGTTAATTCCCTGCACGTAGCCACTTGCGGGATGCCGTATAGCCCAAACATATAATATCCTTTCCAGGGATCGTTGGGTTGCTTCATAGCTATACAATTGCAAATGTGGGCTTGTTCGGGGAACATCAATGCTGATTTGATGCCAAACTGCTTCGTCCAAGCCCCTACCACGGCCAGAAGTTGCATTGCTGGAGGCGGTACCGCCAGACGCCGAGACTCGCTCGAATGCCTGACGAACACCATCAAGGTATTCCTTGCGCTTTCTTTCAAGTGTCGAGATGCGACGCTCGCTATTTGTCGGCATATACCCGAGCAGCAACTGCCAGGTCATAGCTCGCACTTCGTCGGGGACCCCAGACCAAGCCAGAGCTCGAAGCTCGGGCAAGGACACGGTACTCGCCTGCAAGATCCGTTTAAATTTGTTAATCCTCGAAAGTCGCGCAGAGTGAGCTTCTCGTTGGCTAGGGGTTGCATCTGAAGGAGGCGGCGAATGGTTTATTAGGTTCAAAGAGTTGGCAGGGTCTTCACAATTACGTTAGCGCGCCATATTAAACGATGTAGAAGGATATTTACCTTTGAGGATGTCTTTATACTGAGGACGAAGGATCTTGCCTTCTGTTTTCTTGGCCGATGGATACAACGAAACGTTTCGTTCTTCCGCAATATCTGAACTATTAGCTCGTGGTCGAGCGGCTGCGTCGAAATCCACATTCAGTGAGTTCCCCGATATTGAATTGTTGGTTTTGTATGTGGACTGGAATTTCTTAGAGCCCTTCCCCTTTTTGCGCATGCTGGCAATGCTGGGAAGACCGAATTCATCTTCGTCGTCATCGTAAAAAATCTCGTCATCCTCATCTTCATTGGTAACATCGTTTCCATAGCCCCAGTTACGGTTCGAAGGCGATAGGACGGTATTATAAGGGTGGCTTGGAGAGGACGTCTTCCGCCCCTCAAGATGTGACAGTGGAAGCGTTACGCTGCGACCTTGTCCGGCATTTGGAGAGGGTCTCGGTGGTGTCCGAGTCAACGTACTGGTGAGCTGTCAGAAAGTATTCCACCGTTTTGATTCCTATCACTCGATGCAAGATTCAACCTGTACATACGTTGGTATATCGGCGTGCGAATAGGATGCGCCAACAACAGTATTGGCGTCATAGGGTTTGGAGTTGACAGACTGTTGCGACGAAGTTTTTGATTTCCAGAATGGAGACGCACTTCTTCTCAGCACAAATTAGCAGGTGAAATATAAACTTGCGAGGCAGGGCGATGTAGGTAGGGCAGGCATACTCGGAGCGGTCTGCTGAACAATTGATGGGATGTCAGTTATCTGCGATAGTTGACACTGAAAGAAGGTGGAAAGAGGTACGAACCAACCTGGACCATTTCCTGTTCAAACCAGAGCATATACAGTCAGCGCCTGTCAAGAAGGTAGTGATGGTGGGACATTGGACACACCTGCTGGTGGGTTTTCTTATTAGCCATCCTGCCGGCAGCTCGAGAACCCTAGCGCTGGTAATTCCTCATGGACCTGCAAGTAAAGAGTGAATTGGGCCCTGCTCTCATGCTTGTAAGAAAGTCAGAGCCATAGTAAGATGCATTCTGGCAGCAGCTGCTGTTGCTGGCTCTTGGGGTGCCGCTTCCTCCACGCCGGGGGCCATGATTCTGCCGAGGCGGTCAGCTGCTCCACTTCGCGCGACTCTTACAGCCCCGAGTCATGCCCTTTCAAACCTTGACTTGACCAACACTGCTTTCAGCGTGAGATTGTGTTTCACCTACCTTTCTCGTGCCTCATTTTCAACTCTACTACAGCTTGATTTTCCATCGAGCTCTTGCAGTCACATCTGCGCACTTCGTAGTCCACTTGCATTCATTTACCTATTCTTCACACAGCCATCATGACAGAACCAGAGGATCTCGAGGAGGATCTTTTCGCTGATCTGTAAGTCTCTATGAGTCAATGAATAACCAAGTCGAATTCTAATCTTCAAAAACCCAGGTACGATGGAAACGATGCTAACCAGATTACCTCTACGGGCGTAGCCGACACCTCCGCAGAAGAAAATACGTCGTCGGCAGCCTACCAAACGACTGACTACCAGAATGGGGGAGGTCATGAAGACTTCCAAGAGAACCCCGCATACGACCCGTATCAAGGCCAGCACGCCGCAGCTGCTCAAACTTTCCAGGGAGGCGATTTTACACAGGGCATAGGTGTTCACACTGGAGATGGGACAAACTCCACGGATGCCGAAACCCAAGGAACAGGTATCAAGGAAGATGGGTAAGTTTATAATTCCATTAAGCACCAGTCTCTGTTTTTCTTTCTTTGTTCGGCATTCGACGGCGTGTTTGCGGACGTCATCATGCTAGGGGGAAAGGACCTATGGCAGTTCGGTTGGAGTATTCTGGTATTATGCTCGGACATATTTGAGCTGCAAGATCGTCTTGAAGGACAAAGGTCTCATGTGGTCATTGCATACTCGGCTGGCACTATGGAATGGACAGAAGCGAACCCATCAGTGTGAAAGAGCTACTATGCCCTCCTGGAGGAGCGAAGTAAACCGCGCTATACATAGATTTCCAGTCGTATTCTTCGCAGTCTACGCACTAGGAATTTCATTTGTGAAATACGGCTCGCTGGTGGCATTTTTTCTGGAAGGAACCCGGTGGTCTACAGACCTGCTACACAGTTGTGCAAAAGTGATCGTTTATGCTATCAAATGGGGTCGATGAGAACTAGAGGCTATTGCACGGGGCCGATGTCGCCAGCGACTATAGTACAGTTGATACTATATAGCTTCTTATCGATACAGTTTGATAGATCAGAGCAGCAAATAGACGATTCGACAGTCTGGGAATATACAATATCTATCGAGACCCTTCTCTCTGCTACCGCGATTTATTAGATGAATCACATCATGTGTGAACATGGAAGCCCAGAAATATATCATACATGCGATGGCACCCATGTCGCGAGTTACCTGACTTGGGCAGCTATGTCTGTACAAACGGGCATCTTTATACGTTGGTCAGGCAGGTGTAAATCAAATGGGTCTTTTCTACAAGCCATATTCCACACCCATCGAATGGTTCCAACAGGGCTGGAACGTTATCTGTACCAGTCGTCCAAATTGGAAAGGAAGTGACCTTTCCAAGTACAAACGACTGTCCCTGCAAATACGGATATAGCACACCATTGCCACTACGGAGCTTGCTTACTCAACAGCAAGTAATGTTGATATGAGCCGGGTTCCATGCATACACGCCAGAAGCCCTAATTGCCGATAACATCGCCGAACAGCCGTCTTGCCGAATCAAGTTTCTTTTGTTCTATGCTTCGTTTATGTCATGAAGAGAAATCATTTAGATGATGACGGTGTCTAATCATTGAATACTACAGGAAAATGTTCATTGGAGGCCTGAACTGGGAGACTACAGACCGTATGCTTCTCTCCTTACCTTTGGTGTATCGTGTATTAGGAGTGCTAATTAGTCTTATCTTAGAATCGCTTAAGGATTATTTCTCACAGTTTGGTGAAGTCCAAGAATGCACAGTTATGCGTGATAGCACCACTGGGAGATCCAGAGGTTTCGGATTCCTTACATTCAGGGACCCCAAGACTGTAAACACTGTGATGGTCAAAGAGCATTACCTAGATGGGAAAATTGTAAGACCCCAGACGTCTGGAAAGTCGAGCCATACTAACAATAGTGGTAGATTGATCCTAAACGTGCTATTCCCCGTGATGAACAAGAAAAAACGAGTAAGATCTTTGTTGGTGGAGTCAGCCAAGAAGCCACTGAACAAGACTTCAAGCAATTCTTTATGCAATTTGGTCGCGTGGTGGATGCTACATTGATGATCGACAAAGACACTGGCCGGCCACGAGGATTTGGCTTCGTGACCTTTGATAGCGAGGCGGCAGTAGAAGCTACCCTTTCCCGGCCTCTGGAGATCCTGGGTAAACCCATTGAGGTGAAAAAGGCCCAGCCAAGGGGCAACATGCGAGACGATGACGGTGGTCGAGGCCGACGGGGCAGAATGGACAACCAAGGCATGGGTCCCGACAATAGTCAGCAGCAAGTCGGTGGACAAGGAGCAGGGGGAATGCCCAGCGGTATCTCACCACAGATGATGGCACAATACTGGCAGAGAATGCAACAGTATTTCTCTATCATGCAGCAGCAGATGGCGGCAGCAGCAGCCACTCAGGGCCAGGGCATGGGCGGAATGAACATGGCCGGTATGAATCCTGCGATGATGCAGCAAATGAAGCAGATGCAGCAGATGGGTGGTCAGCAAGGAGGCCAATCCCCGAGCCCCGGTCCGCAGGGCATGCAGAACATGATGAACCCAGCCATGATGCAGCAAATGCAGCAGATGCAACAGATGCAAGGCCAAGGCCAGCAGCAGATGGGCATGGGTGCCAACTACGCAGGCAATCGTGGTGGACCAGGCTACAATGCTCAGGAGCAACTTGCCTTTGAGCAACAAAAGTACGAGCAACAACAAGCTCGGCGAGTTGTAGATAACCGCGCATACTCACCTTACCAACAAGGCGGCCCGACTTCATGGGAGGGTATGTACGACGAAGTGCCTCAACCAAATATTCCCTCAGGCCCCCAAGGACGCGGTGGAGGAGGCATGGGACGAGGTGCCGTTCCGAGCCAAGGTGGTGATGGCAATAGTCCTCAGCCAGCCAGTGCTGCTCCAGCCAATGCCCCTACCGGGCCCAGAAACGCTGGACGATCAGGCGCAAACTACCGAGGCGGAGGTCGTGGAGGCGGACACCGAGGTTTCCACCCTTACTCGCGATGAGCACGATACCAACCAAGCTATGAAGGAAGGGGAAAGCGTACAACACAAATAATCTTCATCTGTAATCGAGCACGCTGGTTTTTGTCTTCCCCAGGTCATTAGGATTAGGGTCTTTGAAAATAAGGAGAAAAAAAAGGGGAGGCGCAAGTTGATTCATGTTTTCTCGGTGTGCACAAAATTGCTTTTTACTTTATCATTTATCTTTCCCCTACCTTGTATTCCCTTCTTCGCGTGCAGTACTTTTTCTTACTGCCAGGTGTTGTGTTGTATCTTTAGTTCGAACGGTGGGTGGCTAGAAGAAGGAATAACTTATATTGTGAATCATATCCATTTCCTTTGCATTCAAGTCAAAGTATTAAGATAAAAAGATGAATGTCATTCAATTAAATGGGCAAGTACAAATGAAGTAATCCAGGTAGTTTAAGATTATTATTGATTACTATCCAGAGTAATGCTGTAGCTAACTAACTAGTCAATCATAATTACATCAGCCTCTTTTGCCTTATTTCGATTGATGGGCGTGGCCTTTTGGTTGCCATTCATATTGGCACCTTTGTCTTTGGTTGCTTTGCCTGGTTTTCGTTCTGCGGCGCCATGCTGTACTGGTTGTCCATGTATTGATGATGCTATTGATGCCACTGGAGGCTGCACATCCGCAAAACAGGAATCGAGTTCTGAAAGTAGATTACCAACTTGATCGACTTCTGCCACTGCACCACTACCAAGACCCTGCCAACCGTTTCCTTTTCCATTATATATCCTCTCCTGTAATTTTGCATCCACGCCCTTCTCCGACTCACGTGACACTTCTGAGCTAACGTCTTTCAGCGTCCAAATAACACGATCGCGTCGATGTGAGGCATTCAAAATGAACCGGAACCGAAGACCGGAGTAGTAGAGTAGATAAGTCTGAGCGCCACGGACCGAAACATGTATCCGCAACGCAGAGTTGTGCTGTGGTGCAGTGACAAGATTATCCAAAGCGTGAAGTACTGGCAGCGTAAGCGTAAGTAGTTGCAACACAGATCCAACGCCATAACCAGGGCCAGTCCGGTTAAGGACCATTGCCAACGAAGGTTTGATCCGGTTATGAGGGCTCGAATTATTAAAAGATATATCAAGGCGCAACGAAAAGAGTGATTCGTTGTGTAAACGAAGGGCCGCAGCATCATAATCCACCGCAGGTCCCGGGCCAGTTAGTCGAATGAATATGTTTGCTAGGAAATCTTCCTGTGGCGCGTATACAAACGACAGTTTTGATAGAGATACTGATTGCACCGTGATCTTGTTTTGCTGGAGTGTTTCAAACAAAGACAAGATGATATTAAGCCTCTGAATTCGCTCAAATAAGTCAATCATGATCGATTGGCCAGGAGCAATTAGGAAACGCATTGCAAAGGCTGTGCCTCCTCGTCGAAGAAGTATGCATTCATCAAGCTTTAGCTTCTTCAACCCCAACTTCCGTAACGACGTAAGGAATCGTCCATGTGCAACCACAATCGCATTTTTCGTGTGCGTGTCAATTCCGTGATACGAAATTGTGAGGGAGTTCCGTATGTACGACTTGTTTTTTGCGCCATTCGGAGGTGAAATTTGTAGTGCTTTTGGTAGTTCTGCAACATCAAACTTCAAGTAAAGACAAGGAACCTCCAATTTCGATCCGAGTTGCAACTGTTCTACAGAAGGAAGGAAGCCCCGATAGCCCAACTCCGAAAGCCACAAAGCGTTTGATTGCATAACGAGAATTCCGGTGAGAGAGTAGTCGAGATCGGGGAAGTAGTATTTGGATTCTCGCAGTGACGAAAGCTGATCACCAGCTAAAACGCGTGTGGACTGTACTGAAAAGCCACCGGTAGCTGTGCGCATCTGGCCAAAGGTCTCGGAATGCGACGATGGTCGTGGTTTGAGATATAATACCCACCAGTCATCACCACTCAAACTAGTCGTTGCAGCAACAATCCATGAATTGCCCCAAAGACGATTGCGGAAAAAGGAAGCCCGCAAGATGTTGTTTGGGAAAACACGTCGAATGTCTACTTTGAATTTCCGATGATCAACGCTTTCCCATCCAAATATCTTTGCATCTGTTTCGATTTCCTCCATGGCTGCAATACCACGAAGTCGAGAGATTCGATTAACAAAGTCATCGTCAGAAACACCTCCCTTGTCTAAGCGGCATAGTAACGACGGTCTAGTGTGGATGCACATGGCTCCAGAAACAGGCTCCAACGATGCATCAAGGTAACGAGATTCTGTAAGTTGGACATGAAGTCGGCAATTCCCAGGCTCAATCTTGGACATTTGTATATTAATTGACAGTTGGTAGTTGGCGAATAGGCTTTGAGTCCGAATGCGTTCGTAGACAGAGCGAAGTAGATGAGATGAATGGATTGCGATGGCGCTCCGTAGAATGGTTTCCATGGAAAGAGACTCTGTGTCAAAACGAACGTACGAAGAATCAAACTCCTTTCCTTCGCGAATCCAACGAAGACCAAGATAAGGGATTTTCTGGCGCCGCTGACGGCCACTTTGAACACCGATTTCTATCCAGCTCTTTGGGCCACTTTTATCGGGCCAGTAATGCACCACTAAAATGCGATGCAGCAATTCAACACGCAAAGCACCTGTCCATTGGCCTCTGGAAAGGTCAATTGCTTGCTTAAAAAGTATGTTGATTTTGTTCACAAGAACAAGGTTATGGATAAATTCAAAACATCCCATTAGGCCCTTGTTTTTCAAAATGTTGTTAATCTGTGAGTCGAGCTCATTGAAGAAGCGACCTTTGGGTATCGGAGAGGATGGAGAAAAGAGGAAGCGGATATCGATGAAGTAGAACTGAGAGGATACATCTTCCTCGGCGATTGAGAGATCTAATTCAAATTCGCCTTGAACGGAAAATGTGACCCGGCCGTCATGAACCCGGTAGTTATGGAGGGAGGTTGGGATGTCTTCACAAGTCACCAGGCGCGTGCTAATGATGCGATTGATTTTTTGCAAGGTTCCCAGGAGACGTCTTGAACTGAGCGGCTTTGGAGGTTTGTAACCGAACTAATAAAAATATTAATATGGCGAGGGAGAAAACTGAGAAATAATTATACGTACCTCTGGCATATCAGCCACACGACCTGTAGTTAAAACCTCCAATGCAGTCTGCAGATCCGGATTCGCTACTTGAGCCCTGACCAGGTCTCGTTTCATATCAGCTACTCGCTGAACAGCGGTCTGATAAGCCGCATGCCGTGTCCGTATAAAGTTTTGCAGATCGATGAGTTTGCTGACATCCACGGCTTGACGACTCCATTGTGATAAGACAAGAAGCTTGATGAATTCAGATCGCTTGGCCTGAGTAAAGTCTAATATTCGAGTTCTTTTTTGTACGGCACCCGCATCCTGGGACTTTCCATTCGTAAAGGATGCCTGGGATGAGCCCTGGGCCTCTGCTAATTCTGTGATTACGTCGCAAAGATCGTTGTAGCATTGCTGTACCGCCCTGTTCACGAGTTGGGCGTAAGGAAAAAATCCTTGTGAAATGTGCATAAGTTCCGGGGCCCATTGTTCTTGGGTTCTGCCAAGTATGGCAACAGAATTTCCATTCTTCTGCACCACACTCGTGTCAGATTGCTTGCCGTCGTCTCCTTTGAAGCCGTTCAACGACTGTGATGTCTTGTCTGCCTTTTCAATATTGCTGTCATGCTGGGCATTTGACTCTCCATTGCTGCTATGGCGATTGTAAGAGTTTCCCCAATCTCTAGATCCACTTGCGCTGACATCGTCCATGACGAGACCAGGCATCACTGGTACCGGTCTAAATGGCGACCTTCTCGGCCAGACGACTTGGCAGCCCTTACCCTCAGTCCGAATAGCATTAACTTGTCGAAATTTGTAGACACTGCGGCGATGTTTTCTTTCACCTTCCGCTTTCCCAGAGCCGATGTAGGGGAGGCACCAGAGATTCCCAGGTTTTCGACACTAAAGCCCACCTAGCGATATAGCCGACGAATTATTTGTATTGGGACCGAGTTCTTGCAGCCTGACGTTCGGCGACGGTTCATGCGACCATGTCAATTTCCGACCTGTATGAACATGGAGGCGTATCGAGAACCAGCAGGAGCGCGACAAATTAGATCGTACGGCGCATAGAAACGGCGTGAGTTTTAGACCTTGCGATGATTCGTGTTAGAGTAGAGAGTCGTAGGTAGGAGAATCGAGTGATAGAGCGTTGAGATCAGAAACAAAGTCGGTATCCACGCGCACACAAAGAGCATTCGAAGCCAAATCGTAGACGCGACAGGCTCACCAGTATCGAGTCAAAGGAATGTGAGAGGAACAATCGGTCAGCTGCTGCGCTGCAAAGTGATGCGTTGCACAGGTGAGTTCGAAGCAGGAAAGAGAAAGCCGGCGAGCGCTGACGGCAGGCGCAACCGTCCTTGCGGATCGTGACTGTGATTGGGTGCGGAGCCCCCCGTTCGTTATGCCTAACTTCTAAGGCACCACATACGCATTCAAGATGTATGCAAGTACAGTACTCTGTCCACGCTTGTAGTGAAATACTTTTACGAAGAGCCTGTTGATTGCTATGCCTGAGTAAAATTTTTTTACAAACGATAACCGAAAGCCAACACATATACATTCCTCAGGTGAATCAGTTGAACAACTTGTCAGGCCTCAGGCTGTCATCGATGATCGGCCTGGGCTCAAAGCAGCTAGCCTGGAACTGGCTAAGCCTTGACAACGAACGACATCCTGTGACCTAGCTTCCTCCTTCTTACCTACGCCTATATCGTACCGGCATTAGCTATCGTTTCTCTATATTCTTTCTATAAGAACCATGAGTTCTACTCTCATTTCCCCTTGATCTCGGATCGGTGACTGTCCTAGAGCTAGCTCACACTTCTTTGACCTATCGGATGACGTGGGGATTCTATGTTCAACCAAACATCAGATCGTACAATGTCGGAAATCGAATCCTCGCTTTCACCCCAGTATCCGGGCGATGATACGCGACCAACCAGCAAGAGAGAGATTACAGCATGGTACAGCTATGGATGGGCCGCGGAAGTTTTTGTGGTGTGCGCGATGGGTAAGCTTTGCACCGTCGTCCGATGAAGCCCGAACTATATATATTTGTATACTTTGATGGCAGCCTGACATTTTTGCTAGGGTCGTTTCTTCCCATGACGCTGGAGCAGATGGCTCGTGATAGGGGACACCTTGCAACCGACAAAACGCAGCCATGTCAAGCTAGTCAGATAAGCAGCTTCTCCAGCAATACCCTTCTCTCGGCCCAATCAAACCAATGTGTCGTCGATCTATTGGGGTTCGAAATTAATACCGCGAGCTTCGCAATGTATACATTTTCGGTCAGCGTATTATCACAGGCGCTACTTATTGTCACAATGTCTGGGGCCGCAGACCATGGCAGTTACAGAAAGTCGCTGTTGATTTTATTTGCTTGCGTCGGATCTGTCGCAACGATGCTCTTTCTTGCTGTGGAGCCTCAAGTTTATTTCCTTGCGGCGGTCCTAGCAATCATTGCCAATACCTGTTTTGGTTCATCATTCGTCCTCCTCAATTCTTTCCTTCCACTCCTCGTTCGACACCATCCGGCAATGATACACAAGGCCACCGATAATCCAAGGATAGGAGAAACCAATAATGGCCTTGATCCCTCCACGCCACCTGATGTTAACACCCCGCTCCTTCAAGCCCCCCAGGTTGAAAACGAGGCAAATTCCGTGCAGAGCGCTTTACAAAGCGACGTGGATCACTCAACTGTCGCCTTGCGTCTCTCGACGCGAATTTCTGCGAATGGAATGGGGATTAGCTATATCGGAGCTCTCATTCTCCAAGTGGTTTGTATCGTTGTTGTGCAGATCACTCATCAGACCACCTTTTCCTTCCGTTTAGTTATGTTCCTGATTGGTCTCTGGTGGTTGGTATTCACTATACCTTCAATTCTATGGCTGAGACCTCGCCCCGGCCCCCCTCTTCCGACGCCGAGTGATGGAAAGGCTACCCGTACGTGGGTTGGCTACATGTCATTTTCATGGAAAGCGCTCGGTAAGACTGTAATGCGGGCCCGGCGTCTTAAGGATGTTGCTTTATTTCTTCTCGCCTGGTTTCTTCTCAGTGACGGAATTGCAACAGTCGGTGGAACTGCTATCCTATTCGCCAAAACCGAGCTTCATATGAAGCCTGCTGCACTAGGCCTGATCAGTGTCATCGGAACGCTCTCTGGAGTTGTTGGGGCTTTCTCTTGGGGGGTTATCTCTCGATATTTCAATCTCCGTGCGATACACCCAATCATTGCCAGTGTCTGCTTACTCGAAATCATCCCGCTGTATGGTCTGTTGGGCTATATTCCCGCCGTACAGAGACTGGGATTTCTGGGATTGCAGCAACCTTGGGAAGTGTATCCAATGGGAGCCATCTATGGCCTTACAATGGGCGGCTTGTCGGCATACTGTCGAAGCTTGTTTGGCGAACTCATTCCGCCCGGTTACGAAACGGCTTTCTACGCGCTTTACGCAATTACCGACAAGGGCTCAAGCGTGTTTGGCCCTGCCATTACCGGTGTGATTACTGACCGTTATGGTGAGATCAGGCCCGCGTTTGTCTTCCTTGCCATTCTGATCTTCCTGGCCGTACCTTTGATGTTCTGCTTAGATGTGGAACGCGGGAAACGAGATGCGAAAGCTTTGGCTAAGGAGCTCGACGAACAAGATGAAGAATCGTCGTAGTCGCTGACAGCTTTTTTGAATGAATCCATTCCGTGCAGTGTCACATTCCACGCATAGACTTCAGCGTAGACAGGCATCACCATCTGACCAAAGACCTCGCTATGGGGTACGCTATATAGATTTGTGACAACGCAAAGCCGCACATCTCGCACTCGAAGCAGTCAGCATAGCGTTTTTATTGCAGCGTTCCGAAAATAGCCATCTGTCATCTGGTATGATGATTATTAATCTCGATGTGACAAGTATGTTCGTCGCGTAATGCATTCGTATGGAGTTACATTTTTAGTATTTACTTATTATTATAGTTATAACTACATGTGAACAAATCCATCAGAAAAAGCATCATCTACTACATATTGACCATTATCAACAAAAAAGGCTCTATGTACAAACAGCTCCTAGAATGAGGCCAGGTAGGGTATTAACCGTATTACAGCGTAATAAATACATTGTTATATGGCGTGCAACACGGTATCGCCGCGGTAATAATACAAGATCCTTGCTTGGAAGTCAGCGGACCCGCAGTAAAGAACAAACTGTCCTTACTGTTTGTTATCGCATCGTAGCTTCCCATCTCCACCATAAATATAACAGCTGTATGACTGCTTTCCTGCTCCCCCTTTGATCCCATTCCCCTTTCCATCCGCTCATTCCTTGCTCTTATTATACCCCCGGGAGCAGAACGGTCTTGTTTTCTTTTCTCCGTCGAGCAATCCTTCTGTGAAGTTGCTCTCGATTGTCATTGTTGTCCCTCCCCTCCTGTCTGTCTCCGCGAGACCAGCTTGCAATTCACCATGCGATCGGTTCTTTCTGTGGCCTTGGCCCTTCTTGGAGCCTCAACCGTCACATCTGCTGCTGATGCAGAATCTGATGTTGCGTCTCTGACCCAGGATACCTTCTCTGATTTCATCAAGGGAAACGACCTTGTATTGGCAGAGTTCTTTGCGCCATGGTGCGGCCACTGCAAGGCCCTGGCGCCTGAATATGAAGTCGCTGCCACCGAGTTGAAAGAGAAGGACATAGCATTGGCCAAGGTTGATTGCACGGCCGAGGCTGAGCTGTGCAAAGAGTACGGCGTTGAGGGCTACCCAACCCTCAAGATCTTCCGCGGCTTGGATTCCGTGAAGCCATACCCAGGCGCTCGTAAGAGCCCAGCGTACGTCCATTCTGCACCAAAATAAGATGATTGAGTGCTAACTTTACCTTCTTACCCAGAATTGTTTCCTATATGATTAAGCAATCTCTCCCCGCCGTATCTTCCGTCACTGAGGAGAACATTGAAGAGTTCAAGACCCTGGACAAGATTGTCATTGTTGGATATATCCCCTCCGACGACAAAAAAGGAAACGAAGCATTCAGCAGCCTGGCCGAGTCTGAGCGTGATAACTTCTTGTTCGGCGCCAGTGACGACGCTGCGGTTGCCAAGGCTGAAGATGTCGAGCAACCTTCCATTGTTCTGTACAAGGACTTTGACGAGAAGAAGGCTGTTTACACCGGTGCTCTTGACTCTGAGAGCATTCTTGCCTGGGTCAAGACCGCCAGCACTCCCTTGGTTGGACAGCTTGGCCCTGAAACCTACGCCGGCTACATCAAGGCTGGAATCCCCTTGGCTTACATTTTCGCTGAGACTCCTGAGGAACTTGAGGCTCTCGCTGAAGAGTTCCGCCCTGTTGCCGAGAAGCACCGTGGTAAGCTCAACTTTGCTACTATTGACGCCAAAGCGTTTGGTGCTCACGCGGGAAACCTGAACTTGGACCCCTCTACCTTCCCTGCCTTCGCTATCCAGGACGCAGAGAAGAACACCAAGTACCCCTGGGACCAGACCAAGGAGGTCAATGCTAAGGATGTTGGCGAGTTCGTCCAGGATGTTCTCGATGGCAAGGTCGCTCCTAGCATCAAGTCCGAGCCTATTCCAGAGACTCAGGAAGGCCCAGTGACTGTTGTCGTTGCCCACACTTACGAGGAACTTGTCATTGACAACGACAAGGATGTCCTCCTTGAGTTTTACGCCCCATGGTGTGGACACTGCAAAGCGTAAGTCTTCCCATAAAGTACACGAATGAAAGGATGAAACAATTTTTGCTAACGCTTTATTGAATATATAGTTTGGCACCAAAGTATGAGCAGCTCGCCCAGGTCTACGCAGAGAACCCAGAGTACGCTTCCAAGGTGGCTGTGGCCAAGATCGATGCCACTGCCAACGATGTCCCGGACTCCATCCAGGGCTTCCCTACTATCAAACTCTTCCCCGCTGGCTCCAAGGACAAGCCCATTGAATACAACGGCTCTCGTACCGTTGAAGACCTTGCTGCCTTCATCAAGGCAAAAGGCAAGCACGAAGTCGATGCCGTCGCCGACCTTAACAAGCCCAAGGAAGAAGAGAAAGAAGCTGAGACCGCCTCTGCTTCAGAATCTTCGTCCTCTTCCACCACCTCCACCACATCTACTGCCACATCATCCGAGACAGAATCAGCAGCTGCTGAAGCCACTGAGGAGGCAGCCCCTGACCATCATGAACTTTAAGCAATGAAAAAAGGAAAAAATTAAAATAAATAACTGGCAATACATGTATTTTTGACTCTATATGTTCTATCCAATTGCAACTTTAAATCGTCTTTTTCTGCATGTTTTCATAGGAATGAAATGTATTACACTTGCAATATGACTTGAATTGAATGGAATTTAACTTGATGCTATTTATTCTTTAGTCTCATTTTCTTTTTCTCACTAATGATTATTTTTATTATGCTCAACTAATATATAAAATAAAAGGAAATAGAGGGAGCCCGAAACTACCTTTGGGGACAGCGCAAGTAGGTATTTATGTGTTCGAAAAAAAAGAAAGCCTTTGTTTGTCCTCCCAACGCCCAAAATAATTCAACGCCAAATGTTTACGCTATGTTCAGTGCATATCAGATCCAAAACAAAATAGACAACGGTTATACAGCCATGAAGTGCATTGAGCTTTATTCCTTGATAGATCCACTGACTAGTCTTCCTTCACTTCGACGGCTACTTCTTCTTTGTTAATCGAGTCCACTTTAGTGGTGGTATCGGCAGCTGCAAGGTCTTCAGCAGCGGCAAGAGCCTCCAGAGCATCAAGGTCATCCTCATCGCAAAGAAGGTCGGCGTCAGCCGTAACTGTCTTTGCTTTGACGCCACCGTTTTCCTCATCCCCATTGCCAAGAGGAGGAGAAGAGGGGGGGGCTTTGTTGGCATGCTTACTGGGGGCAAGAGGCCCCTCAGTCACAGTACTGGTGGCTTTCTGGGTTAAAACAGACTTCTTTGGGTTCAAGCTCCAGTCAATCATGGCATCGTCTCCGTATCTCTCGGCGAGCCATTCGTTGCATTTTTTGAAGTGGCCATTGGTAAACTGGATTGATGTTGTCAGTACATTGATTAGACAAAGTAAGGTAAGATGAGCATACAAATCCATTGCGAGCACTAAAAGGACTCGGGTGGACAGACTGCAGTACACAGTGTTTTTGTTTGTTGACTGCTGCCACCCTTTTACCAGCCGGCGTCCCCCAGGCTAAAAAGACTACACCGTGAGTCCGAACACGGGCGACGGTATCAATTGCCTTTTGCGTGAATCTCTCCCATCCTCGGTTGGCGTGGCTATTTGCGTTGTGGGCTCGCACGGTCAAACAAGTATTGATCATGAGCACGCCGCGCTCTGCCCAGGGGGTCAACAAGCCACCATCATTTGGGGGGGATTCAAATGAGGGGTAGTCATTTTTGAGTCCAATGTACATGTTCTTGAGGGATGGGGGTGCTTTTGTGGGTGGTCGAACGGAGAAGCAAAGGCCGTGTGCTTGGTTATGGTTGTGGTATGGATCCTGTCCGAGGATGACGGCTTTAACGGTATGCAGGGGCGTATGTCGAGACCTGAACGAGTGTGAGCAAGCGCAGAAGCGGCGATAAGCACAGTAGACGCCTTACCAGGAGTAAATGTCATTTTCCGGTGGAAATATCGTGGCTTTCGAGTCCTTCTCCTTCTTGAGGAACCGTTTCAAATTGAGAAATTCGGGGGTCACGACCTCGTCCTTGAGATGAGCTAGCCAGCTCTCGTCAAGCGTATCGATCTCTAGTTGCAATAGTTCTTTTTGCTCGGCGGTTAACGAGGCCACCCATTTCTCCTTGTTGAAGTTGCTGGTGGGACGAGGGACACTGGCATTTGGTGTACCAGCACCAGCGCCAGCGCCGTCCTTAGGCTTAGGCTTAGGTGCCCCGAAGAACGATGTGATGCTGCCATTAGCCTTCTGTTTTTTCGTAGATCCAGGGGAGTCTGAGGAGTTGGCGCCTCGCTTGACAGAGGGCATATTGAAAGATGGATAGCCGGTGTATAAGAGGTGGGGGTGAAAATATGATTGAGAGACAGCGGCCCTTTTGTGCTTAATGAGCAAGGCCGGAAAGCAGGTATTTTTCATGCGACGAGAGCTTCAGATTCCATATTCCAGCTGGGACGTTCAGTTTAGGGAGTGCATGCTTGAGGCTGATCTAGACGCGTCGGGAAGCTGACCGCGCCAGTCGCGTAAAGTGGCTAGCCCGCAGCAGCCTGAGGAAGGAGCGACAGACAGACCCGTGACTCCGCCCAGCACTCTCTCTCTCTCTCACCCACGCCGCATTCCTTCTTCCTTCTTCCTGCCGAAAAATACGATGGCTTGTTGGATGCTCCAGTCCTGCTTCTCCCCTGCTGCACTGCAAGGCTGATTGATTTCGTCGTGGACTGCACAAACTTCAGTGTCCCGTTTTCCAGAATATTCCCGCGGAGCTCCACTGTATACGATTGCCACTACGTACCAGATTCACGCATAATCCATTCGTTTCCACTGCCGACTCTCGCGAACCGGTTTCTACGGACTCTGTGGAATACGTATCATCATTTGCCATTTGGTATTTGTTCGAGGCTAAATGGCAGGCTAGCTTTAACAATGTTTATTATTCAGGCACGGTGGTGCTATACTGCACGTATTATGCGCTTGCGATCTGCGGGGGCTGGTGCCAGAAATTGGATGCTTCAAGCCAATCAGCAAATGCAATCAATTATGCAATGCATCGGGGGCGTTCGCTAACTAGACGACGAGCCCCCATTTGCTCTTCCACCAAACCCGATTGTTAGATAACGCCAAATCCTGGGCGTGCTTTGATCGCGAAGTGCGTCGCCAGGCCCAGAACTCCACAGTGGCACGGCACATCAGGGACTAGCGCAGGCCGATTAAATTGCATTTTAAATGGATTTAATGTTATACTTGGGACTCGCCCCTTTCCTACTCGGTTTCTTTGAATATTTCAAGACAGACTTTGTTCCGCCGCGTTGCTTTTTCTCAGAGTTATTTCGGTCGTTCATTCTGAGCCCGCCAGCCGCGTTTATTCATATCAAAGAACAACCAGGTGAGCAAACTTCGTACACGGAAAATGCCGAGGAACAAGAACTAAGCCGTAGTCGTAGGACGAATGTCTAAATCCTTCACCAATTCAGACATAAAGTCTTGACCGTTCCGTGCAAATATTCGAACCGCACCCTTCCATACGTATAAGAAAGATATTTGCGACAATATATAAACATCCTCAACAATCAATGAATTTGTCTCCAGACTGAAGTGAAGAAGGGTTGGTATCTCCGGATGCCATCTCCGTGGTCTTCTATTGCAATTACAAAGATAGTACGGTGCGAGCACGATGCCTGCGATACCGAGTGAGGAAGAATGGCTAGAACAAACGACCAAGGCTCGAGAGGAGGCCGAGCAGTTGCAGGCGACAGAATCCTGGCCTAGTAATGCGCCGGTTCACCCAATTGCTCAGTTACAAGGGCCTTTCGAGGAGTCTATTGCCGAGTCCACAGATGAGAAACACAACGATTGGCAAGTTTACTTGGACGCAGAAACTCGGCGAGATCACGTTTTGACGGCTCCGAAGTATGAACGGTTATGTGGGAGAAGATGGAAGCAACGGCCAAGCGAGAAGTGAGGAGCTTTCTTTATTTGCTGAAGACGTAATATTAAACATTATGAATGCTAACATTTCGGCTGCAAGGTATCACCCGATGTGGAAGCTTGTCGCTCAATTGTCTTTTGGTCTTCATTTGCTTGCAAAAGGCTTGGCCAAGTCAGAAGCTGCTGTGATCAAAATACTTCAGGGCCATGTAGCCGAACTTGATGGCTTTATCGAGAATACGACAGAAGATCTGTTTCTTGCTTTCAGTGATATCGAAGAACGCTTGGATCACCTACGTTTACCTCTTGGGAATATCCCGGTTTTCAACGATATGCTGACGGACCCGGCATTTCGACAAACCGTGATCCTGGACCATGGACGGATTAATCACATAATCCACCGCACTGCGGTTGCTATGGATGATTCTGTAAAGGACATTGAGAAGGGCACACAGTCTGTTCGTATCCTAGGCTTCTATCTGAGAGAAGTGAAGGCGGAATGCAATGAACAGCCCCATAGTCTCGACGCGGTTTATGGTGCCATGATTGGCAATGTCGATGGCTGGAAACGAGAATTCAAACGCTTAAAGCGGAAAGCGTACAGCCTGGCAATCAGTTTGGGCACGTTGAATCAGGTCGCGTTGGAAATACAACAACTCGCCGAAATGGCTGCTGTGAACAGCATGAAAAACATGGTTAGACTCAATGCAGCAACATTGTATTTGGTGAATTTGTTGACTAATGAGAATATAGGCATCAAGCAGGCCAGCGTCTCGGGGACATCGTCAACGAAAGCATATGCTTAACACTCCAGATACTAATAGATTATCAACAATCTCACATAGGCCGCTTCCCAAATCCCCGGCAGAGCCGGACACTTATACAGCCCAAGCTCGAGCGGTTTCAATCATTGCAGGCCGTTCTCCAGTGACGTTGATCAAAACGACCTCTTCAAAGCAAGAAACCGCTGCATCACAAAGTGGACCAGCACCCGGGCAAAGCACCCAGGAGAAGCATCCTTCGACAAATGGAAAGGAGTCTGCCAATAACACAACCCGCTACTACGCGAATGTTCAGCCGAACCTGGTTCAGACACCGCGGCGATCTGTCACAGCACCAGATCTTACAATCAAAACTGACAAGAACTCCGTGGCGAATGAACGAGGTAGTAAAAAGCGGTCGAACACATCCTCCTTCAAGGGCCCGATACATCATGTTGCTCCAGAAAAGGAGTCGACGAAGCCGTCTGCCAAACTCGGCAGCAAACTCGATCGTTTCCAAAAGACCACTTCAAAGATTTTCAACATCTCAGCCTTGAGCAACGTCAAGGGTACCATCAAGAAACAAAGCAAATCAAAGGCCATCAAGCGTGAGAGCAAACGTGAGACGTTTAATCCTATGGAGCGGTCCTGGATTGAATTCAATCCCCGTGACCAACAGATGAGCTGGTCTCACGAGCCAAAGGATCTTTCCGACGTCAATACATTTGCATCTAGGAAAAGCACCGCACCTGAACTTCCTCACCTGATTTACAAGTCATTCTTGGATGATCAGACTTTGAGTGATGAGGATGAGGAAGATATAGAAGATAGTCCAAAGAAAGAACGAAACGACGAGAGCGGTCCCGAATCTCAAATCACTGCGTTGCCAATAATGAAAGATTCTGCAGCCGGCTCTTATGATGAGGACGACGGTGTAGCAGCTGAAGTCGCCTCCACGTATTCAGCTAGGAATCGCAGGTTTAGAGCCAAGAACATACACGTCCCACCACTTCCCAAACCAAGATTCAGGAAGTCCCTCGAATTTGGGGCACACAACGGCCATGTCATCCATCAAAACCGCCAGGGGATACGCCAAAAACCCTCCGTCTTCTCTTTTATCTCATCCAAGAAAGGACAAGAGACTGCTTCGAATTCGCCTGTGGTAGAGTCCAGACAGGATTCTGGCACATCTGAAAACCAACAACCAAGACCAACAACGTCTGCGTCTACATCCACCCAGTTCTACGGAGAGATCGAGCCGCCTCCTCCAATGTTCAATTCATCCTGGTACACACCCAAGAGTTCACCCTTACAAAACACCGAAACTCCTCCGATATCTCCAACAACACTATCCAACCCAATGGCTTCGGCGTTATCAGCGACGAGCGAGACAAAGCGTCAGCCCAACGGGCGTAAGAGTATATCAGATATCAATGCCGGCGGCACTCTCGAATCCATCCAAAAGGAAATACAAAAGTCAGAGACTTTGACCAGACCTAGGAATGTTTCTTCTTCCACCACTGCCACCACGGCGACTCTGAAACCACAACACGGAGGCCTACGTCTCTTTCCTCGAACACCAACAACGCCAAGCGTCCGGAAATTCGTCTCTACCAGTTCGCTGAGAGAGTTCTCAGCTGCGCAGAGCACCGGCGATATCACCCAGCTTCCTAGGAGTCGGGGGTAGTATTTGTTTTCGCCAGGTGGTGATTGTGTCCATAGCTAGCACTAGTTATATGTAAATAGATGATACAAATTATTTCTACTCGATATCAACATCGATTCGATTGAGATTCTCATTCAGTCCAGAAATAAAAAGAAGTAATACACGGTTAAATAATAACTCCAGCCGTAACTAATTTATCCCTATTAGATATTTTTCCATTTAACAATTTATTTTGACATTTCTTCGCCCTGCTCTAAAATAGTCGATATTTTTTTCGTGATGAAAAAGATCCTATCATCTGCACCGCTTCTCAACAATGTTAGGCCCGTGCTCGTCGTACTCCTTCTTCGAAATCCACATTTGGTGGAATGTGCCCAAACTAGCCAGGATACTGCCGCCAATCCAGGAGCCAAACCGTCTCTCGGCGGTGTTTCCAGGAGCCGATATGCGGACTCGGGGGCTGGGGAACATTTGCATCAGTTCTTGGTTCAGGCGGTCATTGAAGCCGTACAGAAGACTGGATGCGCCGGTGACGACCACGTTTTGTAGTAGATGGGGTCGGATATCGACGTCGACTCCATTGAGGGAATTCTTGATAAGCTCCGGGATTGTTTGCGCTGGTGTGGGTGCTTGGAACTCGGATTCGGGGTCTTGGATGTATGCCTTTGCGTCGAAAAGGGACTCGGTGACGCGATACCGTTCCGCGCCAAAGGTCTGGTTGTAGCCATCGGGGAACTCGAAGGGGCGGCCAGGAGTGCCTCTGGCCATGTCTTCGTTTGAGATGCCGTTGGGGCCGGTGGAGGAGAGTTTGTTCGGGCCTGGCCACACCTGCACAACGCATTCCTTGAACTCGGTCAGAGTTCGGTCTTCTAATAGCTTCCTGTACGAGGCGTCGGGGGCCTTGTCTGCTGGGAAGGTTTTGTAAGACGCTTGAGCCGGCTGTCCAGCTTCAACGGCAGTCTTGGATGAAATCAAGTAATGAGGAGTGATGGTGATTGGCTGAGGAGAGTTGGATTTGAAAAGCGCTCGAATCTGTGATGAAATATAGTCGCCGCCGAGAGGAGAATGTTGGACACCTCGTTTGAGCACCATTCCATCGTGAACAGGCGTTATTGAAATGTTTGAAGCACCGATATCAATCACCAGCGCAGAGGCTTTACCGGCCGCAAAACTGATAACCCATAAAAGTCAGCATAGTGAGGAAAGGAAGGGGTGTATTTCTTCACTCACGCTGCAAGTACACCATTCTTCGCGAGATAGAACGCAGGTGTTCCCCAGTTCTCCATGGCAATCTCAATGGTCTTCTCTCGTGCCTTTGTGGGATTCCAGCCGCTTTCCGTCATTAAGAGAGGGCTATCCGCCAGAGGCTTTTCTTCCGTCTCGACGCCTTCCATTTCAGCTGAGATATCGCCCTCGGGTGCGTCGTTGAGGCCATTGTACAAGGGGTTCCCTGGTTTCGCGCCCGTCAATCGGGACTTGAACGAGTACTCCCAGAGTTTCTGGGAGGTTTCCCAATCTTCCACCACGCCATCCCTGCTAAACGGGTTGTGAATTGAGACGCCAGGCCGAGGGACGACGAAAATATCATCCCCAAAAATGTATTTCTCTGAATCACCGGCATATTTTCCGTAGTAAGTAGGGACAACCGATTTGGGCGTGTCTTCGCCGGCAAAGCCAGCGCGCGTCGTCGAGTAGCCAGGATCTAACACAATGGCCGACACCTCGTCTGGAATTGTGGTCAGTTTAGCAGGTTCCATCTACATGACGCGCCGGTGAAATATGGAGGGAAAAGTCGGATCGTGTGCGGCCACGCAGGAAGAGCTTACCTCCGCCATATTCTGCGGTTGAAGGTGGAATAGAGGGATTCATGTTGAAAGGAAGGCTCGAGGCGCAGCTATTCAGTAATTGCGATTTCACTTTCTTTCGCACTAGCTCCGCAGTCGCATGACAATGTAGAGCAGAGTTTGTGAGCAGATATTGAGGTCGCTCTGGGCCAGAGGTGTCGCGACCAGTTTTAAGCAGTCCGTGGGGAGAGTTCGTGCGGAAGTATCCAAAGCTCGCAGCAATTATTGTATGGCCGCCCGCCTCAACCACGGACCAACCATGGGCGGCGGCAAAGTTGCCGTTATGTATCGCTAGCTTGGCTCCCTCCAAAACCTTCGGTCTTGCACTCACTCGCTCGACTTGCTCCAGCTCAACAGCGCCCTCCACACTTATCGCCTGACAGACGTCTATTGAGTTATTGCCGCCACAATGGATACTGAATTGTCTGAAGCTCCGATTGTTTCTTTTCGCCCAGCCAAGCGGCAAAAGTACATGCGCAAACGAGCGGACGAATCCGATGACGTACCTCTATCAGCAAACACAGTGGATGAACAGAGAGCCAAATCAGAAGAAAGGCATAATATCGCTAAGGAGTCGCGGGAGAATGACGACCAAGATGGAGGAGTGTCGAATATCCTGAGACAGCGGAAGTTGAATCGAATGCGAAAGGGCGGGATTGAATTCTCGACCAGCAACTCGCAGCTTGCCAATACAAATAAGAGCCTGGAGTTGGCTGTAGGGACTACTGAAACCGATGTCATTAAGGCCAAGTTCGACCGCTTTACAGCTCATACAGGTCAAACGGTTGACGTCAATAGACATATGTACGTTCTCATACTTTTTGAAGAATACAGCATTCCGTGCCATCGAGACTAACAATATAAGGATGGAATATATAGAGTCGGAACTAGCTAAACGACAAAATCGCACCCAAACAGATGATGAGCGTTCCGCGGCTGGTCGTCCCGATAATTTAGATGGCAATAACTCGTTCACCAATGCATTCTCCAAACGCGAACCAGCTACTCTAGGGAAGCTTCATGAGATCGATCTTGGTCAGGAAGCAAAGCTACAAAACATTGCTCGCACTGAAGAGGCAACGCGTCGTATGGCTGGCGACGCATCCGATATAAAAGACGACGAGCCACAATCTCCTGGGAAGAACAGCAAGGCGTGGCGAACTCGACAGCGCAACCGCGAGGACATTGAACGAGATAGACTAGTGGAGGAAGTTTTACGAGAGAGCAAACGTAAGTGGCAACGCATGCTTTTCTCCAGAGTATTTGACTAATAGACTTATTTTTCAGTGGATGTCTACGACGAACCAGAGCAAGCCGCAACGCTGGATGATCAAGCGGCGGATGACCGCATCGCGGAGCAATTCCGGCGTGACTTTATGGAAGCCATCCAAAGTAGACGGCGGACGATGCGAGCCCGCGCGACTACCAATAACGTCAATAAGAAAACTACCAAGCCCGAGCCACCTCGTGGGCCAAAGCTGGGTGGTAGCCGGAGTGCTCGAGCTGCAATGCGGGAGATGCAAGAGAAGAGTGGGAAGAAGTGATGTTACTTATTAATGCCAATTATAACGAAGAACAACAGTCAATAACATCTCTCCATCTGTGCAATGCTGTCTTCATAAGCCGTAAGGAGAAGGGAGAGCATCTCTCCTCTAGATCAGTAGATGCAGAATCACTTGTCCGGGGTCCCGCTGGTTATTTCATGTGGTCCTGAGCCCAGACTTGACAATGTAACTAAGCGTCAGATCAATTAAGAAGCAATACTAATTAATATGCAGGAAGATGAGATCCCCACGAAGCCATGCAGCATGCGATGCTAAACTTAGCACTCGTACGGTAAGTAACGGCCCTAACGAGGCCTAGCCTGGATTAGAGCGGGCCATCGGGCACCATGACACTGCACTAGTCCTAGCGTGGCTTAGTGTGCGGTTTAGGTTCCATTAGGGCGGGAGCAAAGTGGGGAGCCTCCAAATTGGTACGAAAATGCCCAAAGAGGAAACCGGGTAAACAATACCACTTCACGGAGCACGAAACGAAACATTCTTCGGTGCTTGTCCTGGCTAAGAATACAGCATTATTTCTGTATCCCCTCCTTTCTGGGCCGAGCAACAATGACCCCGGATAGCAACCGCATGGCTGGTGCTGACCGAGATGACCAAGTGCACGTCCTCGCCGCCAAGGAGGGCCCATGATTGGGAGGGCACTATGCCACTATCAACCTGAGACAAGCTGGCGTGCGCTGATCAGAGAGTCTAGAGCTTCCCCTGGCCAAACAGAGCGCAGCGCTCTCTCCTCGCGCTCCAATAGGGCCGCTCGCCGCAACTGAAACATCCACCCGCTCCAAGACATGCGCCACGCAGCCACAAGCGCTGTCTAGCCAGCGAATGTACGTATGTATTACCCCGTACTGTACGTATCATACGGAGCACGTCTTTCTCTCTTTCTTCCTCGTCCACTCTCGCTTCATTCAACCAGTCCGTCTTTATCATACCACCCTCGTTCTTCAACTTGATTGCTCTTTTGCGCTTGCATTCATCGGCCCTTTGCTTGTTCTGCATTGCATTGTCTCCTGTCGCTCTCGACAATCCATTACTCTCGCTTGCCATTCACGCACTCTTTGTCTCTCGCTAGAAAAGGGCCTCCTCCTCGTCAACCATGCATATGTGTTGATCTTCCGAACTCACCTCCTTCCGATTCCATTCGTTGATTTCATATTTTTCTCGATATACCTCGCATTTTAATCCGTCGCGCCCAAAAGAGGCGTGTCGACAGGTTGACCCTGTCGCTTCGAATCCGCACTTCTCGACACATCCCACTTCTCTTTGATCTTTGATCTTTGATCATCATGCAGCTCGGCTGGTTCGCGGCTGCAGCCGTCGTCTTGCTTGGACCGGCACATGTTCTCGCCGACAACATCCTCAAGACTGATGGATACTCCTTGTGCTCAACAAATGCAACAATCGACCTGAAAAACTTCAACATCGAGTATGACCAGAGCACCAAAAACATCACATTTGATATCTCTGCCTCCAGTGACGTGGTGCAGAACGTGACTGTGACCCTCATTGTGAACGCTTACGGAGAGCAGGTCTATTCGCAGAGTGTCAATCCGTGCGATGCATCTACTCCAGTTCCCGAACTCTGCCCCGTGCCAGCACGCTCCTTCTCCGCCAGCGGCACTATGACGATTCCCAGCGACTATGCGAGCATGATTCCCTCGATAGCATTCTCTATGCCTGATCTTGAAGGCCAGGCAATATTGGAGCTTAAATCCGTCGATACTGGTGACGAGGTAGCCTGTATCGAGTCTGAACTGACAAATGGAAAGACTCTTCAAATGCCCGCTGTCACTTATGCCGCTGCTGCCATAGTTGCTTCTTCTTTGGCTCTCAGTGGGCTCACCGCGCTGGGAACTGCAGGCCATCCTGGGTCTGCCACGTCCAGCCCCAACTTCGGCGAGGTCTTGGGCTGGTTTCAAACGCTCACTGCAAGTGGTATGATGAGCGTACAGTACCCTTCGGTTTACCGGTCTTTTACCTCCAACTTTGCCTTTGCCGGGGGTCTTATCCCCTGGGCCAGCCTCCAGACTACGATCGATAATTTTCGGAATGAGACGGGAGGCAACCTCACAGATAATACCTATCAATATTTCGAAAATGCCACTCTCACCTTTGACGATGGCTCGTTGGACACACGCTCTCTCGCGAAGCGTGCTTTCTCGGGACTTGTAGCTAGAGCTGCAATTTTTGTCCGAGACGACTCCAACAGCACCAGTTCCAGTGGCATTGTATCAGACCTTGAGGGTATCAAGGCTTGGTCCGAACAGCTATCCATCCCGTCATCCAACATTTTCATGACCGTCTTGCTATTCTTCGCCATCATAATTGCAGCTATTGCCGTTGGAATTTTACTGTTTAAAGTCATCCTTGAGACGTGGGCGTTGTATGGCTCATTCCCACAAAGCCTGGCCGAGTTTCGCAAACATTACTGGGGAATCATGGGCCGCACGATTACTAACCTGATTCTCATCATCTACGGCATATGGGTTCTCTACTGTGTCTACCAGTTCACTCGCGGCGATTCGTGGGCTGCCAAGTTGTTGGCAGGTCTGACCTTGGCTTTGTTTACGGCGTTGCTGGCGGGCTTCTCGATTCGTATTTGGCTGCTCGCACGTCGTTACAAGAAATCCGAAGGTGATCACTCCGTGATGTACGAAGACAGACAAGTTTGGAGACGCTACAGCCTGTTCTATGACAACTACAAGCGTTCCTATTGGTTTATCTTCATTCCCGTTATTATCTACTCTTTCGCCAGAGGGTGTATCATTGCTGGAGGCGATGGCCATGGTCTTTTCCAGACTGGCGGTCAGTTGGTTATCGACGCCCTGATGTTGATTCTCCTGTTATGGACTCGGCCATACGTGGCAAAGTCGAGCCAATGGATCAACATCACCATCCAAGCCGTGCGTGTGCTTTCGATAGCATGCATTTTGGTCTTCGTTGAGGAACTTGGTATTGCGCAGACAACCAAAACAATCACCGGTATTGTTCTCATTGCTGTGCAATCCACTCTCACCGTGATTCTGGCAATCCTCATCGGTGTCAACGCTCTTATCAACTTTATCAGACAAAACCCTCACATTAGGTTACGTGAGCGTAGAGGTATTTACATCCCAGAATCCCTCTATTCTACAAAACCGCCCACTAACATGACTTTCAATACAGAAAAAGCGGATCGTGACATGGACAACTTGACACCTCTAGACGCGCGAAACTCGCTTCTCATCGACGACATGCCTCGATCCCGCGCCGACATGTACGAAGAAAGCAAGTACAACATGACCGGTCCCTTCGAAGCATACCGAGACCATGTCCCAGAGACAGAGGTAGCCTCACATGTCCGCGACAAGAGCACTGATAGATTGATCAGCAACGACACATACTACCGTGGCTATCAACGCCAGAACCAACATGTGCGAGGCATCAGTCGCGATCGCAGTCCCAGTCCTGAAGACATCGCTGAACAGCCTCGCTCTTTTGGAGTTGCACTCTAGTAAAGAAAATCTCGAGCCTTTTCCCCTCTCTCTCGGCTTGTTTTTAAACTAAAACAAATACCCTTGCATTTTGGTTAGCAAGCGTTTCTTTGCCTGTCTGATTCTTCTAGATTCTTATCTATTTCTCTCTTTCTGTTCTCTCCTTTCCGAAGCTTGTTTATTCATTCCTCATCATTCTTGACATACAGAATCAGAATGGCGCCGCATATAAAAAGTTCATTTCGGGTGGGAAATGTTTTGGTGGCTATTAGAATTTGGAATAAATGTCAACGAGTATCTCCTTTTATGCTTCTTTTTATTCATTCCATACATATTATTATTAATTCATATTTAGGAGGGCTACATGATACACACTGGTCTATATATCTTCGTTGAAACGCTCCAAAGTCTTTTCAAGTATCTATCATATCTAATTACACTCGCTTCTGCTTCACTCTGGCCTTCTTTTTCAAAACATCATACTCAAGCCACGTCACCGGGTCTCGTTTATCGTCTGGTAAAAACTTGCCGGGGTTCATGACATGGCACCCTTCGTACGTAGTTGCAAACGCGGCTACTTCGCTATCCGCGAGGACAAGTGCCGTTGGTAATGGGTAAAGTTGTATGGAGCTTGCATAGTCCCATAGAACGGGTTTGGAGGTGATGGGGAATGGGGAGAGGGTGCCCTGGTCGAGGATTGTTTTGACTAGTTTTCTGGCCGCGAGGGTAGAGGGGGGTGGTGTTTGTGGTTTTGCTGTTGTATTGTTGTCGTCGTCGATTATCATGCCTTCAGATTCAGCTGGCACCTGTGTGTCGGATGGGTTGTTGTTTGTGTTTTCACTGAAATGCACACTGCTGCGTCTCAGACGCCCTGAGATATCGTCCCGGTAAACGACAAGTTCGTGGACGGGTCCATAGAGCGAGATTCGTGAAGGGTTAGATGTCCAGATAGCTTCTCCTGGTGTGGATTTTGAGCCCGCGTCTCCAGAGTCATTGTTGGCTGTTGTGAATGCACGCTTCACTCTTGATGTGAATAGATCAGGAACTGCTTTTCGGGGAATGGCACTGGATGCACCAGCAGAGAACGTCGAGGCCCAGGGGTCGTTGTCACCAGGGACGAATATGAACGTTGTATGATTCAAGAGGGCTGGGAAATCGGACAACACCGAAGCCAGGCTATCAAAGCATTCCTTATATTCAATGCTATTCCCGCCACTGCCTTGGCCGAAACCGACTTTCTCAATGAAATTGCCAATCATCAGAAAGGCCAGTGGTAGCTCGTCAAAAGGTAGAGCACTGTATGTGTCGAATATGCTCCTCAGAGCTTCAAATGTCCTGGTGTTGTCCAAATGAACCTCTGCCAGAATTACAATACTGCGTCGTCCATTCCCTTGGTTTTCAACGCCGTCATTCTGCCGTCGATTTCTGTTTTCAAGTTTTCTCATCCGCGCCCCCTGAGCTCGTTCGCTGCCCACGCCGAGAAAATCAACCCAGCCAAATCCACCGCTGGTACCGATGTCCCCATTTGTGTTGATACTGTTCATTCCGAGAGTCACCTCGCGTTTTTCGCAAGGCGGCCCGGCAATAGATATGCCCAAGAACTTGCCTCCTATAGCACCTCCTATGCCGCTGTTTCCACCCAGCACAGAGCCTTTTACTATTTCCTCCTCTTCATATACCCCTTCAACCAGAACTATCATTCCGGGGGCAAACCATGCCCCGTTATTATTTGGTATGGGCACGGCATTAGACAATTCCAACATTATGCTCCCTGTCATGTCGGTAAGTGACAGCTCCCCGGCCGGGGAAACTGACAAGAGACCCAAGCACATATGTGAGGATCCGCTTCTTCCCAGCAAATTCGCAATCGGTGTGATTTTGTATGATTGCCTATTGTTGTTCAAGAGAGACGATGTCTGGAATGACTCATTGCGTAGTAGCCTCTGATACACGAGGTTGTACTTATCCCGCCAAAACGCAATCTGATGAGAAGGGTTGGGAAAGAGGGACGGGGTGCTTATTGTGGTCTCAAAGTGCTTCTTGTTGGGATTATATGTCAAGCGAGGCTGGTCAAAAGCGTCAATGACTTTCATCCATCGCCTTGGGTCCGTGGACACATTTTCGTCATCTTCATCCCCTGTTCGGGTATTCGTTTCATCGGTGCTTGCAAGCCCAGCGTGACTTCCCTCTTGATCTGATAATTTCCCAATGCCAACCTTGCCATTAGTCATATTGCTTTCCACCATTCCAAGGATGGCCTTAATAGACGCCCCATTGCCTTCTTCCACGATCACTCCTCCTCCGTTTTTCCTCCATAACTTAGCCACCTCGTCGAGTAGCCGTTCAGCAAGTCCATCCTCGCGCCACCTTGAGCCACAGTTTTTGCCAACAAAAGTTGCCAGGGTCTGAAGTGTGTTTGAGGAGATGGTCAAGTCATGTTTTCGTGTGAAGGTTCGAAAAGCCAACGGTCGAAGCAGAGCAGGAGGTATAAGGACGGGTAGAACGGATGATTTGCCATGAAGCGCGTTGCTTGGCTTGCTGCCAGCGCGGACTGGCCTTGCTGGAGTCCCAAAAGCTGGAGACGACGAAGGTATTATATCGGCACCGCTGCGTATGGGGAGTGGCAGCTTGGGAGTCTGTGGTTTGTCCATTCTTTTTGGTGGTGGCAGGTGTCAGCTGCGAAGACGTCCACGGCAGACCAGCTGAGCAGGATCGTTCTCATCAAGGTATATATTGTATATTCAATCAATCATGAATAAATTCGCAACAGCTTGCAAGTGTCGTCGCTGTCAACGTAAATGGTAATACTAAAAAGAGCTGCCCCCCCGCAACGAGACGCGTCCGACGCGTCTGAGGCTCTGAGCCCGGGGCCGTCAATTAAGCAGGCGCTAACCCGATCAGGAACGTTAATTATTCGATATGCGCCTGCGCAGCCAGATCTTCTCTCTTCCTTCATCACCAAGCTCACCACCCATCGATAATCGTATGCGCAGTACGGAAGCAATGACTACCACCGAACCTACCACCGCCGAGCTCCAGGCACGCCTGGAAGATCTCACCACTCGCGCCGGTGCAAAAGACGCGGTTAAAGATCATAACGCAGCAGCTGAGCTCTACTCCCAAGCCACAGAGATACAAGCCGAGCTCAATGGAGAAATGTCAGTCGAGAATGCCGATCTCCTCTATGCCTATGGAAAGTCTCTCTACAACGTCGCCGTCAGCAAAAGCGACGTGCTTGGTTCGAAGATAGCTGGAGAGGGCGCACAGCCGGAGGCACCCTCGAAAAAGTCGAATGAACCCCCCACATCCTCCGGACTTATCCAAGCCGCTATTTCAAGTTCCGCAGAACAAGGCACGTTGGATTCCAAGAAGCCTGCAGAACAGAAGAACCAGCTATTCCAGTTCACTGGTGACGAGAACTTCGCCGACTCGGATTCTGAAGAAGAGGGCGACGCAGGGCAGCAAGAGGAGGAGGAAGAGGAGGACGATGATTTCGCAAATGCTTTTGAGGTTCTGGATCTAGCGCGAATTCTGCTGCTTAAGAAATTGGAGGACGCGGAAGAGAAATTAAGTGGCAAAGGGAAAGGAACAGAAAGCCCTCCAGAGGTTAAACAGATCCAAGAACGCCTCGCAGATATATATGATTTACAAGCGGAGATTTCTTTAGAAGGCGAATCCTTCGAGAACGCTGTATCAGATCTACGAGCCGCCCTCGAGCTCAAGGAAGCCCTTTTTCCCTTCGAAGACCCTTCGGTTTCCGAGTGTCATTACAAGCTTTCTCTTGCCTTGGAATTCGCATCTGTCAGCCAACCTCAAGAAGAAGATGGAGAACCACAAGATGATGAAAAACCAGCCGTTGTGGACACTGCAATGCGCGAAGAGTCTGCAACCCACATGCAGCGTGCTATTGAAAGTTGCAAATTGAGACTATCACAGGAGGAAAAGAAGCTCGAAAATGGAGAGATCAGTGGAGAGGACAAGATAAATGCGTCCAAAAGGCGGATTGCGAATGTAAAAGAGATTGTCGCAGATATGGAACAACGGGTAAGCTATATGTTCACTGTCTATCTTCTCAGGACGTCGGTTTTTCTTCCTTTCTTGTCACTTGCTAACTTGTTACCCTCTCTAGCTACTTGACCTGCGCCGCCCACCTGACTCGATCAACGCTCCGAGTCAAGAGGTCGGAGCTATAGATGCTCTTAATGGCGTACTTGGACAACTCATCGGCAAATCGGCAGCAGAGAAGGCGGCTACACTCGACCAGGTTAGCAAGGGAGCAAACGACCTTTCTTCACTTGTGCGAAAGAAGCCTCAGAAGCCTCAGTCAAGCTCTTCGGGCGCAAAAAGGCAGCTTGAGGTAGTTGAGGAACCGGAGGGTTCAAAACGGGCAAAGACCGAAGACCCGGCTTGATGGATGATGTATGCGTGCAATTTGTTTGTGCTAGTTAAGTGGTTGTTTATTGATGATACACCAATGTCCGTTATTGTATGATAGATGATATGTCTCACGTTTCACTTTACGAGGCTTTGTTTTGAAAATGTTTGGGACAGTACAGATTGAAATCATGAATCCTTGAAATTATGGAAAGGCTATACAAATTTTTATAACATGAACCGCAGAAAGTTATAGTCGTTTGAGAGTACGAAGCGCCCCGAACAAAAAGCAGTGATTAACAATAACTAATATTATTGGGTATCAGAATGAACAAGTAGTCGCATCATCGTATATTCATTGAGAGCACAGCTCTCCAATCTCCGTCGAGAGAGTACCTAGGTAATTATCGTCGTCGTCGTCATTCCTTAGCATAGTATATATAAAACGCCCGTATCATTACTTCCGGTTCACTTTGCGACTTCTTCTGCGCCTCGCAAGGCTCGCACTCCAGACACCCGTAAAAAGATCCTCGCACTCATCTTCATCCTGACTATCGAATTCCAAGCTTGAATCAGTATCATTGTTGTTATTGTCGTCGTTAGTGCTGCCAGCAGCTGCAGAAAACTGTGAATCGTCCGATAACGGTGACGAAGGTGAGAAGTCGTCCTCAAACTCCCAACACGCAGAGGTTGTGATTCGTTTAGTCTCAAGAATGTATTTTCCTACTTTGTATCGCTGCGCTTCTTCCTCTGCTGCAATGTATTTCCATCCTAGAACGCTGCCGCAGAGCACGCAGTTAATATCAGCAACGGTATGAGCGCCAGTGACGAGTTGACGCGGGACCGCTTTTTGAGTTATTGTATTCGGTAATGTATTATTAGTAGTGGAGGTTTGTTTCTGTTGATGTCTTCCAATAGTAGGGTCTGTGGGCGAGACTAGAAAGGCGTGTCCATGTCGGCCTGTAAATCCTTTGCTAATGATCTGAGAAGTGTGGCAGATGTCTGATCCACAGCGAGCGCATCGAATATAGGACGAATGCGATAGTCTCAGTCCTTTCGCCTCGGAAGAAGCCGTTGCAGTAGCATCATCAGAAGCTACCTGATCATGATCTCCTTGTAGTATATGTTGTTGGTGCCGCTTTGGAAATGGCGGCGATGGTATGAGGAATGTCGGAAACACTGGAAAAGAAGGCAAATCTCTTCCGAAAGGCATCTGGAATCGGAGTTTCCTCGAGATGGGATTGTCAGTGCTCGCTGTTTCTTATCGTAAGTTGTGGTGGTTATTATGCTCCGTTATAACTATAGGAAGGAAGTAGGGCAGACGACGGATATATCAGGAAACCCAAAGCTTGGTTCGAAGGCGTGTATTCTTGTCTATATGTTCATTATTGTGATTAAGGATCCAGCTCTTCAAGTGCGAAGGGCGCATTCTGTATAGAAAAGAGGCAATTGCCAGAGAGAAATCGGCATTTGTGCCCGAAATTCGCAAGAATGGCGACGTCACTATCCATCCCGCCTTTATCAGATAAGGCAGTCACATGGCCCGCAAGCAGCATCACGTGTGGGAAAAGCAACTGATGGAATTGTTTTGTTTTTTAACAAAATTGAATTTGAACCCTTTTGTGGATATTGCCTAAATAAAACTAGTAATCAAGTCATTTTCATGCCCAACACCTAACAGTTAAGACGCCATTTTCCATAAGGCAAGAACCAGTAACTGCACCCAAAGAAAGTATGAGGGTATTGAGAAATCCATAATGTCATATGCCATCCATAATCCATGGCATTCCCGGAATTGAAGTAATAACCTCTTTTCAAAATAGCAATCATAATATGTGACCCAGTGAAACAAAAAAAGCCAGCCGTAGCAGCCACAGCTAACCGACTATGAGGTTGAAAAGCATAACGAGTGATGATGACTTCCTTAAATCTGAGCAGCGAGGAAGAGCCATTTATTGCTCAGTGCAGTTCCACCATTGCCCGGCGCCATCCAGGAATCGAGGCTCGTCAAGGAAAACCCACACCATCCTAGATTTCTCACAATACCAAGCCCCGAGGGATCGTCTGAGCGCGGCACACAGGCAATAACTTGACTGCAATCGAAAGCTTCCATTTCGGCCAGTTCAAAAAGAGCAAGTAATCTAGACCAGTAACAGAGTTAGCGGCAAGAAGATTAAAGGTGGCTTATATCCATTGGGAAGACTTACGCATTCTTTATGCCATGGTTGGTCGTATGGCTGTCGAAAAAGACAAATAAAGTCCTTTGACCACTGCCGTCGGCAACGAACCCTCGATAAATGGCGTCGTTCGCATAATCCCATAGTTCAAGATATGCTTCGATGGTCCGTTGGGATAACAATTTCCGATTTTCTAGCCGGACGTTTTGATTCGCACCCATCGCTAGCGACGTTCGGTGTCTGCCGTTCCTCTCACCAAGGAACATGACGGACAACGTGTCGCAGAAGAGTCTCTCACACTCTTCTGTGATGGTTTGCGCTGCCTCCCCTCTCATATTTCGCGAGGCTTTATGTCTCGGCCGGAAATCCTCCGTGACGGGAAGGACGGGCGAGCTGAGGGGAGGACTTGTCATGCGTGATTCAGGCCCCGAAGGGACCTCAGGAATACCACTGGGCTCCTACAACGAAAGTTCGGTCAGTCGTCAATTTCCTGCTGGCGGCGTGGTTGGACGACTACTTACCTGCCCCGCTGGGAGTGCAGTAATGGAAGCCCTGGACTGTCTCAGAGACAGTCGAAGTCATGTAGCAACTAGCCAGGATGCTGACTTGTCCATGGCTGCCGAAGGAGACCGGTTGTTGATTAGAGTAATTACTACTATCACTCATGAGATCACCCTCCATTGCGAATGATATACCCGAGATGAGTTCTTGGAAGAAGATTATCTGTATAGTAGGGAGAAAAAGATTCGTAATTGATGGCAAGACGAGTGATGGTGGCGAGTTTTGTGACTGAACGGTGAAGTCGAGGAGGGATGTGGTCAGACAGAATTTGGAACGAAGAAAGGGCTAACGTCAATTGGGCGTTCACGTGGCCGTGATCAGGCCGCTTTGGGCTTAATGAGCCGGCGTCTCATACGGTATACCGCATTTTCAGCGTGCATTTATTACTACGGACTACGGACTGTTCAGAATACGAGGATTTCTTTTCAATCATTATTAATATTCTATTCATGCGAACCGAATATGTACAAATAAGCCCGTTTCTAAAGTCAGGCCCAGATAATATTTTGGTTTCATATGATGTCGCTTTAATCACCCCAATGCACCCATACCCAAACCAAGAATATTTATTGCATAAGGCCGTGATAATTTCTTTTGGGGTTTGCTCCCAATAATTGACCGGGACTTTGTTTCAAGGCCCTTGATTTATGCCATGAAGTCAGACAATAGACCATCCTAGCTAGGGATAGAAAAAGAGATCGATGATGCTCGCTGAATAATCATACATTCGTGTCTTCTGCTAGAGCTCGCGGTAGTCGCTCGGGCGTATCCGACGTTGTCTGGCTTGGTGACGATGAGGGTTCACGGGTTGGCGGAAATATGCGCTGTCGTCGTCTCTAGCATTGGCGGCTTTGTAGTTGTTTCGTTGTTGATTCGAGAATGAATTCATGCCCATTCCCTGCTGCTGATATCCGGGTTGTTGAGGCATGTTATTATATGGACCAGCTTGACCCATTTGCATTGGATTGAAGGAATTGAGCTGTCCGAAATTATTGCCCGGCATCATTGAACCGTCTCCAAACATTCCGTTGGCTGGGAATGAGAAGTTATTCCCGGCCATCTGATTCCAGTTGTTGAACCCTTGGTTTTGAAATGCGTTGTTCATTGGCATCATCATAGGGTTCATCATATTCATGCCTCCTGCCGCCATGAAATTATTGTCTGCGAATGGCATGGGCGCAACGCCTTGAGGCTGGGGAAATGCAGGGCCTGTAAAAGGCATTTGTTGGTTCATTGGAAAGGGCATCATGTTGGGCACGTTATTTCCCTCAAATGAAGTGTTCTGTGTTTGTACGTCTTCTTGCTTATCATCAGCCTTCTGCTTCTTAAATGATGTTGATGAGCTGGGCCTGTCAGTGTTGTCGACTTCAGGCTCGTCTTCTGCCGTTCTTTTCTTATTCTGGGTGACGCTTGTAGAGCTTTGCATGCTAGGTGAAGATACAGCTACGGTTGCTGTAGTTGCTGCAGTTGCTGCAGCAGATTTAGCAGAAGTATCTTCGAGTTCTGGCTCATCGTTTTCGGTAGCCTCTTTCACTTCGTCTTGTTTTTCTTTCTCTCGTTTTTCTTCGGCTTTTTCGGCCTCGAAGGCCTTAATCTTAGCCACAGCTTCGTCATCAACTGAAAGATTGTCCAGTAGCACGCCTTCCATTGAACAACCAGGGCAAATAAAATCACTTTCAATGAGAGCATTTGTAATACAGTCATTGCAATATGTTCGATTGCAGCAAGGTGTTTTGGTCGGTTCCAAAAACATGCGCTTGTCAATTGGGCATTCTAATCCTCTAGCTTGAAGTTGTTTGCTGCCTTCAGCAGCAGCCGCTTCTGCGGCGGCAGCGGCAGATGCTTTTGCTTTTTCTTGATACAATTCCCATGAAGCCTTGTCAGGCTGCGCAATGACAAAGTCTCCATCGGCATTCACCATAACACCAGAAGTTTTCAAATCCTCAGCAGACCCATCCATAGCCATAGCCGCCGACTTCTCCACCTTTGTTTGCAAGGACCGTGGAATGCCTGTCGACCTCTTGACACGATACTTGCCATCAAACTTTGGATCGTTGTTCGTTGGGCAGGCCTGGATCCAATGACCTTTCTCTCTGCACCGGTAACAAAGATACCCCGGAGGCGGCGGGTGATCCGGAACATTGAGAGGTTTACCACGTCCCCTCCCAAAAGCGACAGGAGTTGCACTATGAGTTTTAAGTCAGCCTTTCATGTCCCCTTCAAAATATGTCAAAATGCTTGGAGACTTACTTTGCCATTTCCTGCTGTTGTTCTTTCCACTGATTCGCTTGAAGATTGAACAAAGCATCGATCTTCTCATCTTCAGTCTGTGCGTTGTCCAGTCCTGGTATCGTATTCTGACCAGCACCCGAAGTGCCCCGACTCGTGGAAGGCAAGTCTGGCCGCGTAGAGGTGCGCGCATTTACAGGCATCTTGCCGGAGACATAGCGTGCAGCACCGCCTTTGCCAGGTCGTGCGGCTGGTAGTCGACGTGCAATGACGGACGTTGAGCGCGGGATTATAGCGGTGTCATCATCGTATTCTACGACATTCGACCAGTCAGCTAATTTTCTCTATGTGACGAACAGGGCGAGTTGTCTCGGAAAACGTACCTTCTCCATTATCTTCATTGTAGATCGACAGTTCGAAGTCAGTACCATCGCCTAATCTATTTTGGCTGATAATTTCACGCTTCAGTTCGAAGACCGAAATCCCTGTACCGTCAAAGGTCACCCTCGAAGGTTCCTTTTGTGACTTAAACTTGAAATGCACAGAAGATGCCATTGTATTCGATTCGTTCCAACTGTCCGAGAAGGCTCTTCCTCTTTCTTCCCACGGCGCTGTTGGACAAGATAGTGGGCTCGGACCAAGAACAAAGGAGAAAAAGAAAAGAAAAGAAGATCAGAAAATGCAAGTACAAGTAATGACTGTCTGGGGGGATTGAGATCTTAACCAGCGAGAGGTCGGAGAAGGATCTTGTTTCCAGACACTTTGGAAGTATGATTATTAGAAAAGTAGAGTATGTCAAATAGACCGTCTTGTTATCTATCGACAAAGGAATGATTTTTTTTCTTCTTTCAATTTGACACACTTCTCTGTTTGTATGTGATTGAGACCAAAAAAGGATGGTTTACATTAAGGGGTGTATTTTCCTGTGTACACACAAGGCAGCATAGACAGATGAAAGCCCCCCACGTCTTTTGTAATGAACGAACGAACAGTCCCAATGAACTCAATAAAACCTCTTTTTGAAACACTTGGAACGAGGGCTAGTCAAGTCAACAGAACTGCACAGGAGGCGATCGGCAACGTAGATGGAAAATCAGAGTGGCAAATTGCGAAGACTGAGAGCGACCTGGGCTTCCACGGAAACAACGCCTGTGACAATAGAACAAGGGGACGGAAAGAGCATGCGTTAGTAGTGTCGGACTGAGCTGCAGATAGATGGGGAAAGGGGATGGAGTTGATAGAAAAGCGGGCGAGGTATTTGATGATGGTGGGAGGTGGTGAGAGTGAGGGAAAGAGAGAGAACGAACGTTGGAAGTTCTTGGAAAGCCGCCAAAGCCCGCTTACTCAGCCTTTTAGCCGCTTTTGGGCTAGCGCTGTTTCAGCCTTGCTGCCTCAGGCTGTCAGTCTGACTCTACACTGTTTCGCTTCAGAAAAGATGTATCTAGGAGTTAAGATTGCAGAATATTTCTTTTATTTTATTTTTCGCGGCGTCTCAGTTTATTCTATTACTCTGTCTCAGGCCTGCGAACCAGAAATCCATTTTCCGTCAAATAATTCTTCACATCCTCTACAGTATACTCGCCGCGGTGGAACTACAACGCATACGTTAGAACTGGATCTTAGAGTTATGATGATGGATGTGGATCGAGACTCACCATGCCAGCGCCTAGTGCTGCATCTGTTGTTGTCTTTGCGAAGACATCCGCAAAGTGCGATGGGTTTCCGGCTCCGCTGGAAGCAATTACTGGGATTTTGACCGCATCTTTGACATCTTGTATCAGCTCTAGGTCGAAGCCGCTGTTACTTCCATCCTTGTCGATGCAGTTCAGGAGAATCTCGCCTGCTCCCATGGCCTCCACCGCTTGTGCGAGTTGTCGGACATCAATGTCGCGCGCCTCTCTGCCGCCCTTGATAGTGCATTGATACCAACATGTGTCTTGTCCATTGGAGTCTGGGAACGCAGTTTTGATGGTGTGGTGAGTTGTAGCCTCTGGACCACTAACATAGACGCGTTTAGGGTCGACGCTGACAACAACAGCTTGGTTTCCATATGCCTTTGAGATCTGCTCTATTGCTGTATTGCCTGACAGCTTCTTTCCACTTTGGAAATATTCCTCGGCGGCAATAACGGCATCAGACCCTATACTGACTTTGTCTGCGCCTGACTGGAAATACAATTTCGCAACGTCCAATGCCGAAATCTTTGTTCCATCGGTATCCGTCATTTCTCGTATGCCTCCTCCAATCGTAAGGGGCACAAAGACTGTTTCCGATGTGCGGCGTAGAATTTCCAGCATAGGCAAGTCCTGAAGAGGACAGTTGCGGAAAGACGTTATGTTTAGAAAAGTGACCTCGTCGGCTCCTTGCTCGTAATACTTCCTAGCCATATCGACAGGCTTCCCTAAGTTCCTGACTTGCCCACCGGCAGAAACATCGCCCTTCTCACGTACATCATACTGATCTCCTTTTGTGACGACCAAATCGCCTTCGTCGTTAGTGCGAACATCAAGACAAGCAATGACTCTTCGGGTCAATCCATCTCTCCGTTCACCGTCGGGCAACGAACTCTCCTGTTTCTCGACAAGCTGACCATCCAAAAATGCGCGAATAGTGCGCAAGCCAGCTTGTCCACTCTTCTCAGGATGGAATTGCGTTGCAAACACATTCCCACGCGCTATGGCGCCAATGAATTCTTCTTCCCCGTAATGAGCCGTGGCGACTGACCAGCCCTGCTTCTCAAGAACGCCAGCTTCATAAGGCGCCGCATACGAGTGCACATAATAATACTTGCTTTCTTCGTGCAATCCGTAAAAGTTAGACGCTGCTGAGCCCTCGAGTTGACTACCTTTCGCTGAGTTCCATCCAATATGCGGCACACTTTTGGCTGTGTCGTCAAATTTGCGCAGACGCGATGGAATCAAGCCTAGACCAGCGATCTGAGGGTCTTCTTCTGATCCTTCAAACAGCGCTTGAAGGCCAACGCAAATACCCATAAAACGCTTCCCTGACTGGATGTGTTCCTTGATGGGCTCTAGAAAGCCGCCAGATGAAAGCTGCGAGAGGCAGTGTCCAAAATGCCCCACCCCTGGCAGGATCAATGTCTGCAGTTTTCGTGAGTAACGAAACATCAATGGTTTTATATAAAAGAAGATAGGATGCTCACCTCTGCATTGCGCACTTCTTCAGGTGATTTGATCCATTCCACGTCGTAGCCGACTTTGTTGATGGCGTTCACCAAGGACCTCACATTCCCCGCAACATAGTCCAACAGATGCACAGAGGGCATGGCTCTCGATTTTTGCAAGAATTCGAAACCGGCTTGGTATTTTGAGGTTTCTAATATCTGTCTATTCAGCAAGAGCTTGAATATACTATATGATCCACCAATCTCAAAATGGGTGAGTCATACAGTCCTCGTCTCGCCAGTCAATTTTCAGAGATGCGAAATCGGGCTTTGCCTCAACCACGCAAGACCCCGCTAGAGTTCGATGCAGTCCTTGATCGTTTCTGGTCTACCGTATCTCAGGATTCTTTGAGTTGGTCCAGTATCATAGAAAAGATATGCATACAATTCTTTTGTTCGGTACGTCCGTGAATATTTTATCCAGACCCACTGAAGATGCCGGTTCGGAGCCCTGCCGCCTATCAGCAACCAGCGGCACCCTGTATATATACAAGAACTTCGACGTCAATGGAGTCAAGTATTTACAGAGTTTAGTGTCTTTATAATATCACGAGAAGGACATGGCAAATAGCATTTTTATAGTCATTAACTAACAAATTAGTTTATTTTTTCCGTACCTCTAACATGATGATAAGCTTCCATAGTGGCAGATCACTTATTATGCTAGCTTGTCACTTAATGATTACAGAATAGGTAGCGTACTGGAGTACTCTGGGTCTTGAAGATATGTTAGTCCATTCGGGGGCTACATTGATGTCAGCATAGTCTCAACACGTATCGTTCGTTGGACCTCACCGGAGAGAATTGACGGAGGCGAACACCAGCAGCGCTGAGAATTGCCGCACTCTAAATATCCATGATGAGCATATATGCAATGATTATCATTAGTGAAAGCAATGGAATGCCCACCTCTTTGTCCATATTGTAGCCTTTCGAGTAGACGACCTCGGAAATCCCGACTTGGGCTATCTTGACAGTACAAGTCAAACAAGGGCACCTACCTGAACAGTCAGCTTTGAAACACTATAGCTCATGAAAACATCAGAGGTCGCACGTATCGCAATATAATATTGCACCTTCCCTGATCCTCTCCCTTCCGGCTTCTAAGAGTGCGTTTTCTTCGGCATGGATGCAAAGGCACGTTGACAGTCCTGCGCCCCCGCCTTCTCCCCGATTGCATCGAGGGCCTGTAAAGTAAGACACTGGGTTTTCTTTTTCTTCAGACAGGAACATTCCACCTACATCCTCCCTCATTGCAGTTGGTTATGTTACGTGGCGTGCCGTTATAACCCGTACTGATAACTCGGCGGTCTCGGACGATGACACAGCCGACTCGTCGTTTCATACAGTTACTTCTCTGTGCAGCAAGAGATGAAAGTTGCATGAAGTACTGGTCCCATGTCGGTCGTAAGCGCTCATCATTTGATAAATCCAGCCTTTTCAAGGCCGCATAGAGTTCTTCCAACGATGACGAAGCATTGAATAGACGAACTTGAGCTCTATCCGTGAGATAGGCTCGGCCGATTTCTCTATCGTATAAGTGTCGGTCATTCCACATGACAAATTTCTCAAGGTCCGGTGGATCTAATTGTCGACGCGAGCACCTATTGTGTGTGAGACGGACGTAATTGATTGTCGCCAACAATAGAACCCAACCCACCTATCTCGAAACCGTTGCCAACGCAAACTCACTGGAGCATCTACGCTCACGAGTAAGAAGAATGGCCTTAGAAGAAGGCGGTCCAAGGTTGTGTGATCCCAAATATCGGTCGTTACCCAACGTTCCGTCCATCGTTTTGTGACAAAGTCGAGCAGCGCATCGACGGTTTCGAAAACTGTTTCATCTTTATGACTCGGCAGGCTTTTCGTTTCCAACTTTTCTAAGAGTCCAGGATCTCGCGATTCATTTGACAGCGGTAGGGGGTTCTTATTTGCCAATTGGAGCAACTTAAAGCCCTGCTCGCGGATAAGATACTCCGCGATGGCATGCTTTCCTGCGCAGATGCCTTTTGACACGGTCAGCACCAGATATGAAAACTCAATGTAGACGAGCCTGAATAGATTCGCGCGTTGTTTCAGAGCTTACCACCGCATATACCGATAAGCATGTTCGTTGCGAGTTGTCAAGGTGGTGAGAGTTAAGCTGGAGCTTCAGTTTGCCCGCCGCGTTGGATAAATTTACCCCACCACAAACAAACAGTGCCTCAGGCCATAACGAGCTCCGGAGAACCTCCCAGTTACAAATACGTACCTCAGTAAAATCTTTTGATTCAGAATTTATTCGTATGCAGATGACGAGCTACTCACGAGCTTAAGTTGCACGTGAACACTCAGCTGTGTACAATCACGCAGACGTATCGACTATCGCTAGCTCTCTCTACATGTGACTCGTGACTCGTGACTCGGCCTGCTGCCGGTACCTTCCTTCTTTATTCATCCCAAATACTTCGCATCTCTCTTCATAGCACGTACACCTATATAATATCGACACAACGACCATAGACGGCATCTCTCGCAGCAATAGACCGGCGAGGCGGGCGTCATCGATCTATCCAATATCTTGGAAGTACTAGATACAACGCTCTTTCCCTGTGGCAAGCACAGGGAAACACTTGCTATACTGCGAACATGCAGTACACTCCGTTTGTTTCCGATATCGAGCTTCCATTCTATACGTCCCTCGCTTCGCAGAAAATCAACCATGATAAGTTAGATGATTCTGCGAGAAAGGTACTAGGGCTTTATGAGATCCGTACATCAGATGCGCCGGCGGCATCATGTCGGATGCAGATCCTGGGAAATGCACTGAACAGCGATAGGTAAGTGCGTGGATGAGTATCCAGCCTCAATAGAGAGTCAGAAGGAAAACTGACAGTAGTCTGTTTGCTGGCATAGCGTTCCATCTACCTACTACAAAGCAGAGGGCACGATCAAGAACTTCAACACCGTAGAAGAGTACAAAAACGCAGATAAGATACAAATACTACAGGAAGCCGGGAGGACGGTAAGAACCGTGGCTTTACCTCTTACCTACAGCACGACTGACGATTTATATTAGATCTGGAATGCTATCGAAGATGGCTCGATATTATTCAACCCTTCGATATTATCGTCTTTCCTTATACTCTCATACGCTGATCTGAAGAAATACAAGTTCCATTACTGGTTTGCCTTTCCTGCGATCACTTCACAGCCACACTGGGTTCCTGCGGAGCAAACGAGCTCAGATACCCAAGATCCTACCAGCGGTCCGTCTATTCCTGGTTCCAGGAAGCTATCTCCTGAAGAAAGCTCCGCTCTCGTTGATGCAGTACAAACCTGGAAAGCCAACGAAGATGCATGCCAACATGGATTTTTCCTGGCCCGCAGGGAGAAAAAGAAAACTGTTTCTGATAACGCTGAAACCACAAATGGAACTTATAAGTGGAAGGTGTCAACACTAACTGGATTTGAGACTGGATTTTTTCATGGCTCAAAATTTGAAGATATGTATTTCTGTTTTGCTGACCCTTCAAACTACCCCAATGCCCCAGGTTGGATGCTGCGCAATCTACTGGCGCTTCTGCAACGCCGCTGGGGAATTACGAAAATCCAGATACTATTTTATCGAGAAATCCAATCTAAGCGGGACATTGGGCGAAGTTTGGCGGTTACGCTAGAAGTAGATACCAAAGTTACCAGCAACTTGGCTTCCGATGAAATGCCAAAAATCACCGGCTGGGAAAGAAACAGCACAGGAAAACTTGCTGGGCGCATTTCTGATTTGACGGCATATATGGATCCTCGCAAGTGAGTCAGATCCCATGCTGCGCGCGTGTGAAAGAAACTAACGTGACGTTTATTCTATCAGATTGGCGGATCAAGCAGTGGACTTGAATCTCAAATTGATCAAATGGAGAATCAGTCCGGGCCTTGACCTTGATAAAGTCAAAGCAACAAGCTGTCTTTTACTCGGAGCTGGAACTCTAGGTAGCTATGTTGCGCGCAATTTGATGGTAGGCTAGCCTTGCTTTAAAACATACAAAGCTCAGCAAAGCTGACCACAATTAAAGGGCTGGGGTGTACGAAAGATTACTTTTGTCGACAACGGATCGGTATCATTCTCAAACCCAGTAAGGCAACCACTGTTCGATTTCAAAGACTGTCTAGATGGAGGAGCAAAAAAGGCCACACGTGCTGCAGAAGCCTTAAAAGAGATATATCCAGGAGTTGTGTCAGAAGGCCATGTGTTATCTGTTTTAATGCCTGGTCACCCCTTCACCGACGCTGCTCAAGCTGCTGCCGATTTCGAGCGCCTCCGTAAATTAATTGAGGAGCACGATGCCATCTTCCTGCTTATGGACAGCCGAGAGTCTCGTTGGTTGCCAACGGTGATCGGGAAATCTCTGGGTAAAGTCGTTATGAATGCTGCCTTGGGTTTTGATACGTTTGTCGCGATGCGCCACGGGGTGAAGCTTCAACCATCAGGCGAAACGGAGCTTGGATGTTATTTTTGCAACGACGTCGTTGCACCCATGGATGTGAGTCTATTCATTGTTTCTGTCTTTGCCGACATGACTAACAGAGGTGAGCAAAAAGTCCATGAAAGACCAGACACTTGACCAGCAGTGCACAGTAACTCGACCAGGCGTGTCGACAATCGCATCGGCGCTTTTGGTGGAGCTCTTTGTTTCCGTTTTGCAACACCCTGACGGAGCCGGAGCTCCTGCCCCAGCTACCCAAAATGCTGATCGTGGAGATCATCCTCTTGGCCTTGTTCCACACCAAATTAGAGGCTTCCTCTCCACGTTCACCAATATCCCAATCACTGGTAGAAGCTATGATTGCTGCAGTGCATGCTCAGACCGAGTCGTGGATGCATATAGAAAGGACGGCTGGGAATTTGTGCAACGAGCAATCAACGATAAGGACTATGTGGAAGAGCTAAGTGGGTTGAAAGAGGTACGGCCGGAATTCCTCGATGAATCTCTGCGGGCATCCATACTGATAGCCTCACAGGTACAGCGAAAAGCCGAGGAGAATGTCGCTGATATTGAGTGGGAGGACGATTCGGACGGACTTATCGATGAATAAACTTGGGTAGTTAGGAAACCTTTGGCAATGCCTATGGCTTCCTTGGTAGTAAGGAGATCATTCAACATCAAGAACATCCGATCTTGCAGCATTCGGTTTTCTAGCCATAGCCACAAAGAAGGCCTCTCGCGACTCCTATTGGTGTTTGTCAGCAGCAGGACATATAGCTAAGTATTGTGCCACTTTGAAGCAAATAAATGGGATTTCGCATCATACACTTCGAGACGACTCCGGCTTTAGTCTATGAACCTTATCGAACAATGCTTTGAGTTGTTTCTCGAGGACTTTGTCTTCCGGTCCTTGGTAGAATTTGCACACAAAATGGCCACCAGCTTTCAAGACGTTGAAGCTGAATTGTAGTGCCGCTCGACATAGATCCTAGTAATGATATTTAGCCATAAGTCATACAGTTTTAAGAAATCCAACACTTACCATGCTTCCCGCATGATCTCGAAAACTGATACCGCTGGTGTTCATCATCCTGCGATACGGGTTACTAAGGCTCCTATTTGAGAATCCTCTAACTTGCACCCAGGGAGCGGACATGTCGCTTAGAACCACATCAACAGTGCGTTCTACTTTTTTATTACCATCCTTCTTGCCCTCGACAATGCCACCGGTGCCCTCCGACGAGACTTGCGATAGTATGCTGTCATTTTCGCCGACCACAGGTCCAGCAGCAGCATCTGTAGAGTTTTCGTCGGACGGCGTAGGGGTAGGTCGTCGTGGTCGACCGCGGTTGGGATCTCGCACGAACTCCAAGACATACTGTTGGACGTCCGGCGAAAGGAAGTTGCCTTGGATTGTCGATACGCCCTTAGGAGGCTGAGCGGGGATGATATCGACGCCTAGAACTCGGCCGTTCGGTTTTGTACGGGTCACAGCAACCTATATTGCAGGATTAGTTGGGTCATTCAATTGCTCAAACCACCGCAATGTTCTCTCTTACTTGAGACCACGAGCCTGGCGCATACCCCTATTCATAGTGAGTTAGAAACGAGGTGAAGAAATATTAGAAGTCGAGGAAAACCGACAAGATCAACAACTGTTTGGCCTTTTCGAAATATCCGATATTGCTCGTCAATCTATCAGGTTGTTCAATAGTGTTAGCACCAGTTCAATCACATGAATGCCAAACAGGAAGAGTTTGCAACCAACGCACCTGTAAAAGCTTGAAAGCTGCCCTGCTTTTAAGGCCCTGGACCACGGCTTCTCTAGTAAATATATCGCTTCGTTGACGTGACTGCCATCGCTTGGATGAAGATAGACGCTTGAAATTTATCGGCAGAAAATTGCAACGGTGACAAGACAGGACTGCCTGCCATACCGACAGGACGGTGGGTCTTGTTGAATTCATATGCTCGAGGGTTTTGTGAAGAAAATTGAATAGCAAAAATTGTACGAACGTAGACGTAATGGAGGAATGATCGCGGAGAAAGCTGGATAGTTGGAGCTGGTCGAGCTCGGCCGCGGAGGTTCTCCGCTGTTTATGTACTTGGCTAGGCTAATCGACCGCCATTTTGAGCTCTGGTTTATTTTATTTTATTTTTATTTTTATTTCCTCTGATTTTCTTGTATGTCCAAAAAGATTGTATTATGGGTTATTTTCACTATATTTAAACTTTAAAAGGGTATAATGTAGACTATATCAACCTCTTATCACGCTTTAGCGGAGAAAAGGTTGATGTCTCTCCAAATGCGCGGCGAGAGAGACTTAAGGCTTGCGGGCGTTTGGAACCCAGCTTCAGATTGGGTATTAATCTCTCTACTTTCCTCGGTCTTTCTTCCAACTCCTCGTCTTCGTCATCGAATAAAGATATGTCACGTTGCCCGCCAAGGACCTTCCGTTTCCTCTGGTTTTGCTTGCCGTCCAAGGAAGAGTCTCTATTCGCGGCGGTGCCGCCGAGAACCGACTGCATTCCTTCACTTCTTTTCGAGAGAACGGAGTCTTCTGCAACCAAATCGTCATGGGCATCTGCACTTTCAGGCTCAGGAGCCTCATCATTGTCACTTCCCTCATCGGACTGTCCTCTATTCAGCCTTTCGTGCTTCTGTTCAGAACGCTCTGCTCCGTCGCTTCTCGGTGACACTTTAGGCCGCTTTCCTGCCTGGCGTGGCTTATCCTTGAGCTGAAGATCATCATCTGAGCTGCTTGGAGAGCTTTCGGCATTTCTATTCCGCCTGAGGTATGGTGTGATTGAGAATACTGATTTTTCGCCCAGGGCAGCAGACGGTCTTTGGGATTTTGTGGCGATCTTAACCGCCCCCGGAGTTGCTATTGTCATACCTGGATCAAAAGTAGCACCGGAATATCCCAGGGAAGCACTCCCATCGCTTGCGCCACTTTGGCGAGACTGATCATTTTTCTGGGGCCCGTGAGAGATGCGCGTAGTATTTTGGTGTTCTTTTAATTTCTCTTTTGTTGATCGCAGTTGCTTGCGAACCGTCTGAAGTCGCTCCTCCAAGGTCTTTTTCTGCCCTTCCCATGCGATTGACTTCTCATGCGCCTCCTGCTCCACACGACGCCTCTCGTCCACTTCTTTCCTAAATTCCTCTTGTAGTTTCTTCAACTGCTGCTGTGTTTCTCCATTCTGATTCTTATTGTCGGAAGTTCTATTGCGCTCGGATGCCCGTCTTTCTTCTTCTAATTGAACTTCGAGGGAGTTTAGCTGTCGTTCTAACGCGGACTTTTCGGCGATGAGGCTTTGATGGGATTTGTTCTGGCTTTGAAGGCGCTCAAATTCTTGTTTCATGCATGAGATCTCTTTTGTAAGAGAGAGGTTTTCGGCGGAGATTTTCTCGTTGTCTGAGATCTTGCGTCTCATGGATATGACGTCGTTCTAGATAACAATGATTTAGAGCCTTGCGCGGACTTAAACATAGCAACTAGAATTTTCGAATACCTTCAAGTCCTGCATGGCACGCGAATCTGTGCGCGTGGAAAGTTGCAAGGTTGCCAAGTCATCCTGCGCTTGTAGTAGTTGTTGCTTCAATGTCGTCTCCGCCTGAAGAAGCTGTTCGATATCATACTTGGATTGTTCACATCTCGTCTGTAAGACTTCGTGGTCGGCCTCGAGGATAATGCAATCAACGCGCGATATGCGGGACTCCTCCTGGGCCACAAGGGAGCCTAGCTGGGCGACGCTTTTCGCATAAGCGGTTTCAAGATGCGCTGTCTGGAGAGACAACTCATACTATATTATGCGACAATTAGTTCGATGTGTGTGGTATGGGACGAGAGGATGTGGCGACACATACTTCGCGCGCGGGACAGGCTTCGTCTTGGCAGGGACCGATCATTTTGCAAGAGATGTGGCCGCTCGCTCGAACAATAATGACATTGTAATGCAATAATGTTTCTGGCGATGGCAATAATCAACAAATCAAACGATGAGCGAGACGCGTCGTGGAGTAGTCGGCACTTTGCCAGATTAGGGCTAGTGTGTGGGAGCTTAGTTTAGTTAGTGCAGCCGCGGCCCGCATTGCGTACGAGGCAGGAACAGACGGAGTATTGGACACCTCACCATATACTACTACGTACTCACCACCTCCAGTTCATACTGTTCTGTTGCATGCCAGCGCTCGCGTCCAGCAGGCATAGTATCTCAAGATGAGATTGCTTTCGTATTTCACAGCATTGCTGTGCACGTCAGGAATTGCCCTCTCGACAGCAAGCAAAAGTGACAAGCTACAACAGCTGCGAGCACAGTCTCGTTCCGACGCCATCGATCTCAACGACGCAACATACAATGACCTCACCTCAGCACCCCGAGACTACCATGTCGCCGTGATGCTCACGGCTGCAGATGTACGCTTCGGTTGTGCGCTGTGCCGGGAGTTCAAACCCGAATGGGATATTATTGCGAGAAGCTGGAACAAGGCCCAAGTGAGCGACATCGACTTGGTCTTTGGTACACTAGACTTCAGCAATGGAAAGGACACATTTAGACAGGTTTGTTCCTGGACTGTTCCAAGCTTGCAATGATCTCCTTACTCACTGTCCGCAGTTAATGTTGCAAACTGCTCCCATAGTACTACTCTTCCCACCAACAGTAGGACCCGGCGCAACCGCTGATGGCACGCCTCAGAGGTTCGACCTATTTGGGTAGGATGTCTTTTTCAATATGCATTTGATTTGATGTGTTGCTAATCATTGCCTCACAGCCCGACCACCGCCGATCAGCTCTACGCCTGGATGAATCGTCACCTCCCCGAAGGCCCGAAGCCCCAATTGGTGCGTCCAATCAATTACATGCGAATTGCATCGACAGTCACTCTTCTACTTGGCGCAATCACCCTCTTTACAGTGACATCGCCATACCTGCTCCCTATACTTCAGAATAGGAACATTTGGGCCGCCATCAGTTTGATCGCCATTCTTCTATTCACCAGCGGCCACATGTTCAACCACATCCGCAAGGTCCCATACGTTACTGGCGATGGCAGAGGTGGAATAAACTACTTTGCTGGTGGGTTTTCAAACCAATTTGGCATGGAGACCCAAATTGTAGCTGCAATCTGTACGTGTTTCTTGCGCTATGCAATTCCGAAATCACCCTGCTTTCGTCCTTGTTTCTAACGAATGTACAGATGGCGTACTTTCCTTCGCAGTTATTGCCCTGGCACTCAGAGTTCCACGAATGGCGGATGCAAAGGCGCAGCAATTGGCCGTCATTTGCTGGGGAGTGGCACTTCTCGGCATGTACAGCTTTCTCCTCAGTGTCTTTAGGACCAAGAACGGCGGCTATCCATTCTACTTGCCGCCATTTTAGAGTTTCTTTTATATCGATCATGAGGTTCTCACGCTGTACTGGTTCGCAGTGAAGACCTCTTGAGGGCCTTGTACGTTGGTCGAATTGGCACTTGTACAATGTCTGAAACAAGGCGTGTGTTTTTCAAAGAAAAAAAAAGGGTACGGCAGCATGTTTTAGATGAAGTTCTTGTATAAAGATATATTTTGCAAAACATTGGTTCCTGGGGATATTAGCATTGCTTTTGAAGGCTTAACTAACATACGCGGCATGGGTTATTTACCTTTTGGCATATACTGATATACAATCAATTTTCTCTTTTCTATGATAAATCGAGAATATTGTAGAGTAGTTTATAGTCCTAGAGCTAACAGGATTTCAATTGGCTGGTGGTTGAGATTTGATGTTCATTGTTAAGAGACATTCAAAAGTGCGGCTATGTGGAGATGTTTGCCAGGTGTCAGGAGTTGCTCCTGTCAACCTCTCCAGACTTCACCATTATTCGGATTAAGCTTGTCGGGCTTAAAATACACAAATTCAAAGTGCTCCCATTTGATTTTCGAAAAAATATGAATTAAGCAGACATCTACCACGCATAGATTACTCTCCGGTATTGACGTTTCTCTTCTATCGGAACAGCCGCCATGGAAGAAAATGTCCAGCAGTCGCCCAAGGCGTCACACACATCCTTGGCCTATGGCACAAGCTTTCTGATCTTAATTCAAGTGGTCTCACGGTTCCTCACTTTTGCCTCAAATCAACTAGTCTTGCGCCACTTGTCTCCGGAGATTCTCGGGGTTGCTACTCACCTGGAACTATATTATATCACCGTGCTCTATTTTTCCAGAGAATGCGTGCGGACTGCGATTCAGCGAGAACCTCTTTCAAGTGCTCCAACGGACAAAAAAACCGAAGATGCAAAAACAGGGGAAGGAGGCCTGGAGCATGCTCAGAATGACTCTCTGTCGTCTCAAACAGTAATCAACATGTCTTACATTGCGATAGCTCTTGGTCTTCCGCTTTCCGGGTTTCTAGCTTTCTGTTATCAGTCGTGGGCAACAGAAGAGATTTTATCAACGCCCTTCTTCCAAGAAAGCTTACATATAGCTGGCCTGTCCTGTATTGTGGAGTTGGGTACAGAGCCCTTTTTCGCCGTGGTTCAGCAGCGAATGCTCTATAAAGAGAGGGCAATCGTGGAAACCATGGCGGCATTTGCAAGAAGTATAGCGACCTGTGCCACTTCTATCTGGCTAGCAAGAGTTGGATGGCATGCAGGTGTATTACCGTTCGCCTTGGGATATCTCGCATACGCGGGTGCACTGATTTGTGGGTACAGCTGGCAAATGCTGGCGAAATCAAAGACGAGTCACTACTCATTCTGGCTTATGCCAATAAAATCCAGGTAAGAATTGTCTTCACCATCGAGTTTTCAAAGTCCTCGATACTAAAGTTAGAGCCTAGGAAGCCGGCACAGTACCTCGCGAATAGATTCTCACGCAGCTTGCTTTGGCTGGGCGTCAACCTGTATCTGCAGTTGATCATGAAACATTTTCTTACTCAAGGGGACTCTATGATACTGGCTGCTTTCTCAACGCTAGAAGACCAAGGTATATATTCATTGGCATCCAACTATGGCGGTCTTGTTGCACGCATGGTCTTTCAACCCATTGAAGAGAGCAGTCGAAACCTGTGGTCAAAGCAGCTGAATGCGGCAGAGCAAGACGAAAAGAAACACAAAGCTGAAGTCGAAGCTGCAAAGTCTCATTTGACTGATGTCCTACGAGCCTATGGTATTTTGGCTGTCCTTGCTTTGAGTATTGGTCCCGATGTCGTCCCGATCGGATTAAAACTTCTCATCGGATCAAGCTGGATGTCAGAGAAAGTGCAGAGCCTACTATCAGCATACTGCTGTTATATTCCATTCCTAGCATTCAATGGGATCACGGAAGCGTTTGTGTCTGCGGCTATCAGTCCCTCAGATATGCGGAGACAAGCCGGTTGGATGACGGTGTTTTCGTTGTGTTTTGGATTGACTTCCTTCTTCCTTCTCAGCGTTGCTAAACTGGGAGCATTCGGCTTGGTTTGGGCAAATATCATCAACATGTCGGTCCGGACTATCTGGAGCCTTTCTTACATCAAGGGCTATTTGAGGCGAAACGAGGCCGATTTGCACACCAGTGATTTCAGCCCGAAGATGCAGACAATAGCAATACTTGCTATTGCGGCAGGTCGCAGAATGATAGACTACCGCCCTCTCGGTGATGGCCTTTACGGTATTCTGGCTACAATTGCATTCGCAGCACTGTCTGCACTACTGATGTAAGTTAACTCGTCTAGAAAAGGAAGGCCGTTATTTAAACAAAAAGCTAACTCCAACATTAGTCTATTTCTAGAGCGTGGCTATATATTGGCCCAATATAGAAGATATTTTCGGGCATAAACAGAGACTTTTTTTGTACATAGGAAAAAAGGAGATATAATAAACATGTCAGATAACGTCAACAGCCGTCTAATCATCAAACGTAATCTTGGTTGCCGTCTTGGTCTCGTCAACACTCTTGAAAAAGGCTCCATATGCATCATGTTGCTTCCTCTTCACAGTAGTTCCAAACTTGAACAGGGAGTCGGGAACATCTTGCTTCGCTGCTTTCAAGACATTTATCAAACTAGAAGACGCAATTAGTCGATGTGTATCTAACGATGCTGTCGTAGCAGCTGAAAATCGCGCTATTCGAAAAGGAATACTTACGCTCCTGAATGGGCCTTGTCGGTTTCCGTGAATAGAGTGATGGCATGACCAGTGGCTCCAGCTCGTCCAGTCCTTGGAGTAAATTAGCTCATCTGATCTAGTACATAGAACAAAGTAATCAGAATCAACTTACCGTCCTATGCGATGGACATAGTCCTCAATGGTCAAAGGAAAGGTGACATTGACCACTGTCTTCACTGCTGGGATATCAAGACCCCGGGCTGCAACATCCGTAGCAACCAGAATAGTAACTGCGCCAGATTTGAAAGACGCAAGACTCTTGAATCTATCGCTTTGGCTCAGGTCACCGTGAATACCCGCCACTGAGTAGCCTCTGGATTGAATGAGTCTTTCAATTCGCATAGCTTCTTTCTTGTATAGGCAAAACACTAGAATCTTGCCTTCAGGGGATTCCTTTTGCAGTTTCCCCAAAATCTGTGTAAGCCTGTTTTCTTTATCTCTCGGGTCCAGCACTTCGACAACCTGCTTTATACGGGTATTTGCGCGAGGATCTTCCGACGGCTTGCCACCAACAGTAACCATAGCTGGCTCCTGCATGAAGCTATTCGCGAGATTCCTGACAGACACCGGCCATGTGGCTGTGAACATGGCCGTCTGTCTCCTGGAAACTGGCATGGGGCCGATGATATCTTTGATGTCTTGTTCGAAGCCCTTGTCCAACATCCTATCTGCTTCATCAAGGACGAGGAACTTGACTTTTGAGAGATTTACTGCGCCTTCTGATTGAAGATCTTTCAACCGACCCGGTGTAGCAACGACGATGGCGGTATCTTTCAAAGCCTCTCGTTGTTCATCCTTCCTAACTCCTCCAAAGATGCATGTCACCTTGACTGAAACATTAGGGGCATATCCCTCCAATTGTTCGTATATTTGCATCGCAAGCTCTCTGGTGGGTGAGAGAATCACGGCGCTTGGGTGTGAAGGCTTCGTTTTCTTCGTAGAGTCGACCATTTTCTTGAGGCACGGTAGACCGAAAGCCAGGGTCTTTCCACTTCCTGTTTCAGCAATACCTATCACATCTCGGCCAGCAAATAACAACGGCCATGTAGAAGCTTGCACGGAAGTCGGCGCCGGAAAATTCTTAAGCGGTTTGTACAGAATGCTGTCGGGCTCCGGCAGATGATCAAACGAGAGAATTGGCTGTGGAGGGTTTTCCTTGTTCAATGGATCGGAGATTTCGATCGTGTTTGCTTTCATGTATTCTTGAATCTTCTCCTCGGAGACTGGCGCCGCTGCGCTTTTTGACTCGGGCGCGCTTGCGCTGCTGGCCTTCTTGTCCTTCTTGTCCTTCTTTTTCTTCTTCTCGGCTGATTGCGTATCTTCGGTACGTTCGTCAGGCTTTGTCTTTAGCTTTTTCCTAGAAGGCTCAACTTCTTCGGTAACTGTTCTCTTAGCCATTGTGAGTAAATCGATTTTCTGACTGTTATGATTGGGTATACTGTCGCAATCGCGGGTTTTAATTTCGACTTGATTTTTGCTTTCCAGAAATTTTTTCCCATAAAAAAAGGCATTAAACCATACTGCCACTTTTGACCGCCAATGTTATCAAGGCGGTGAAGGCTGCCAAGCTTAGCCCATATATTATCGCTAACATTTAATCCTCTGACGAATCTGCCACAAATCACAGTGAAGCAACTTCGGCTTTGGCAATTATAAACATGTGCTCAAGAGATTATTGGTTTTAAACTGGTAGTATCAAGTGACATTCTGCCTCGAAGAGTCCTCTTCAATCGTTCAATGGTATTATGGACTTACCGGATGAAATGCAGCATACCTTAGGAATACGAGCTTGACAGTTCGTATCCTAAATAGCATCTAGCACAGTGTCTCCATTGCATACCCTACTTGCGAAGGTAGATCACATATTGCATCAAAAAAAGACCGTGATACTCACGGTACCGTACATATAATCTTGCCCATTGTCTGATTGCTTTCCAGCAGCTTGTGTGCTTCAATGATTTGCTCGAATGGCAGTATCTTTGTGATAAAAAGATTGAATAGACCATCCTTGAACTTTGGTAGGGCATTTTTAACCAGAAGATTTCGAAGTTTCTCCTGGTAATCTTCATCGCGGCTGCGCAAAGTGCTACCTTCAATTCTGAGTCTCTTGAGGAGAATGGGCCCGATATTAACGCCTGCAGGGAGTACAGCGCCACTCATCAAACCTAGCAAGACAATGCGACCGTCTCGCGCAGCAGCAACCAAGTTCTGTCCAAAATAGTTTGCCCCAACGAAGTCAACAATCAGGTCGACTCCCTTGCCTCCGGTGGCCTCCAAAATCCCCTTGGCCCAGTCCTCCGTTTTGTAATTGAAACCCGCCGTGGCACCGAGTTCGTTGACACAGAAATCAATTTTATCCTGGGATCCTGCCGTCACGAAGACTTCTTTGGCTCCGAGTGCTTTGGAGAGTTGAATACCCGCAATGGATACTGACGAAGCACCAGCGTGCCATAAGACAGATTTACCGGATTGAAATTCTCCAACCAGGTTCAATGCCTGTGTAGCAGTAATCCAGGTCTAAACCCCCATATGTTAGTCACAGACTTTTGCGGAAAGGAGGTTCAACCTTACCTCAGGTATTCCTGCAGCTTCCTCCCATGACATATCCGAAGGCTTGGGAATGAGCATCCGGGTAGAGACAGCTATATACTCTGCATAAGCACCTAAAAGATACTGTTAGGTTATCCCTGTAGCTTCCTGGCCCCCGTTCCCAGCAAGAAAGAGTCTAGAAGGAGAAATACCTCCATATGCAAGACCAAAAACCTCATCGCCAACCTTGAAACAGCTCTGTGACTTTGCAATCTCCTCGATGACTCCAGAGAACTCTACACCCATTGTACTAGGTGCCCCTGGTGGGAGTGGATATTTGCCCTCTCTCTGTAGCAGATCCATGCGATTAAGTCCAAATGCCTTTATTTTAACAAGAGCCTGGTTACCAGTTGGTACCGGCCGGCTTATTGCATCCATGAACATGGCATCGGCCGGTCCTTTGCCATCCTTGATGCCTAGATGAAGGCAGGATGAGCCAATAGCAACGCCATCTCAGAAAAAATGGAAGGCAAACCTATTGCTTTCATGGAAGCCATTTTCTCCGATAGCAAGATATTTTCTAATGTTGCTGTTGTGGCTGATGCAGGGGAGCAGGCGCTTCGAGCGAGACCGAGAATTCTGCCTAACACGCAGGTAATTACCCTGGAGTTCTTACTTTGTATCAGGGATAAGAATAACGATGTGTTGGAGACGGATCATTGATTAATAATGCAAGTTACACGGTGGGTCAGCGCGCCCCTCCAAAGGTTGAGGACGCCGCGCATTCCGGAAAAACCAACGATTTATTGCTTGTAAGGAGAACAGACAGGACTAGATATCATTCCATCATATACACAGGCAACAGTGTCGATTCATACAATGTTCTCGCTTGACATCCCATTTCCAGTCACGAAGGAAGTTGGGATAAATATGAAAAGAGCCTGCGCGTCCGTCTACCATTGAAAGCCACCCGGTTAACAGATCACAGATATCTCACAATTTGCCCAACAACTTGAAATAGAACGCCAGACAACATCAAAGAGCAGTCTGTTAGACAGCCGTGCTTCTCCATCCTCAAAAAGTAAGCTATGCAAAGCAGTAAACGTGCCTTATGCAAGACTATACGATTGGATAAGATTAGCCAAACGTGTAGCTTCGTCCGAATAGTTGATCGGTTTGGCATAAGATATTTGATAGCGTATTCTGTTACTGTCGTCAGCAAATTGATAGAAATATAATGATACAAACACCACCAAACTCGCACATACCTCTGTTGATCGCCATAATGATCCATTTTCGCCTTGCATCGGAAGTTCCATGTCTGGCAGTTAGCCTCTTGGAATAACTCGCTTGCCTCATACTTGTTCTCTGCCTCGATGTTCACTAAATCGTCCGCTGTTTTGCCCATAATAAGTCTTCCCACTTCGTCAAAACAATTGAGCCACAATTGACCAGTGTGATCGCTGACATTGATGAGCATGATATAGCGATATTCTGGCTTTGGGTATGTTTTGTCGCATTTCTCACACCGCCATTGTCCAGGGTCCAGTTCGCTGACCTTCTTATTGCATTCTGCCGAAGGGCACGCCGGATAGCTGACGTTGTCTTGTTTGATGTAGATTATGGTTGCCTTCAGGGAAAAGAAATCTGCTTCTTCCGACATTCCCAGTTGTTCTTCACGGATTTGGGCAATTGTCTTGTACTGATCGAGCTTTCCGCCACCAGATGTAACTGCATCTGACATTGAAGCATGTGATGTGAAAGTATCAGACCTTCCTTGTGCATCATACCAGCCCTTGAGTCTATGGGCTTCTTCAATGTCTGGATCGACTGTCATGGTGCCGGAACTCAGCAAGCTGAGACTTCTACCCCCAAAATCCGATACTTTCACGCCCTTGAATGCTACTACAGATTCAGGCATAGCACTGAAATTGGTGGCTAGATTGCCCCAAACCGTCAAGCGAACAGAGAAACCGGTATTATCAACAAGGAGCAGGTCTCGTTTGTCGTAGGGCTTGCTCGTTGTTTTGGAAACTATTTGCGAGGTCTGGCCGACTTCCTTTATAACCCCAATGATATCGGTTGTGGTATCCTTTTCGACCGATTGAAGGTCACCAATGCTCGTAAAATTGAATCGGACTTGAGGGACATTGTCCTGATCTTCAGCCTGTAAACTTGTGAGATACCGTTACCTCATATTAGATATAGCAAGGATGTATCTACCTTCTCAACAATCGTGTCTCTCTCAAAGGTAAGTTCATAGTCGTTATTCAAATTTGAAAATTGCTTTTTGGCGATTTGCACTCGACACGGGCTTGAGATGTAATAAACAGAGCCTTCCTGGAAAAGGTCGTAGAGCATGTCGCACTGATCATTGAAACCTGTTGCTTTGATTTCCCCACTATCATCCAGAAGATTGACACTGAAGAGCTTCCCCTCGGAGTTACTACGATGCCACGTTTTGATAGCCGATTTGCTTGTACAACGTGCTTTTATTGTCCACTTGTGCGAGTATGGGGATATAGCTTCGATGGGATAGATGGTTGCGTAGGCAGATGATGATGTATGGCGAGGCTTGTTGGCTTCACCTCCAGTCTGACCTTTCGAGCCATAAAAGCTGTTGTTACCGGATACCGCCGCGGGGGCTGGTTTCTCCTCGTCTTCAGGTTTAGTCTCGAGCGGCTTGGGATCTCCGATCTTTTCATACTCCCCAAGGTGTGTGAGAACTTCGAGATCGAGTATAATCAGTATTCTTCAAGTTTCGGTCAGTATCCTCTCGCTGTAGTTGGAAGATGTTCCGGGGATCATACTTTTTGCCTTTGATCGCATTTGACTGAAAGGATTTCAGCTGTACGAGACATCCCTTCCTCAATATTCCGTCTTTGACAAGGTGATTGGCTTCTTCAGAGGCATCTTGTCAGACATGTTCGGTATAACACAACGACTGTTCTCGGTTGAAAAACTTACGAGTGGCAATCATAGTTTGCACATAGTTAGAGATATCGCTGAAAACAGCTCGATAGCGCTCTTGTCCGTTCGGCTGGGGAGCCAGCGGCTTGATCTGCACACATTGAACAATAGGCTGGCTCTCGGTTGCTCTCGATTCGTCGAAAATCCCACTATCTAGCTGTTAGAGACGATGCGGCGGTGATACCAAGGCCAGATACGGCGACTTGCCTCAGAGATCCGACCGAGATGAGACTGGCTGGGTCACTGGCCATCGTGAAGACGAGGACTGAAAACGAAGACAAGAAGCCCGCAGAATTATTCGGGTCAGGAAGGGTGCTTCAGAGCGTGCGAGGGCAGCGGTGCTGTTGATATGGATGGCCGACGGAGCAAAACATGGAGAAGGCGAAGAGCGACGCGTGTGTGGCGCGCTTGGGAGGCAAGCGCGAATTTCCTCTACGGGCTTAGCGCAGACCCCGCCCTAAACAAACACGGTAAGGAGGAAGTCGCTAGTGCGGGCAGGCAGCTTCCCGTCTTCAACGTCATCGCGAACAGTTCCATCCTGCCTCCAAAAGCTTTGCTGCTCGTGCTTTGAACCCGCCCAAGCATCGACTTTTGGCTTCCAGAATGGCAGAGTGCCGTCATTTTCAAGATGCAGGTGCGTCGTGTTGCTGTGCGGTTGTTCGACTGCGCATTCGATTTAATCACCTTGACTGACTGGCTGGCTGACTGCTGTGTTTCTCCAGATCTGCGGCCTCCAAGCTCGACCCAACCTGTGTATAGAGAGGACTGTACGCAGTGTTTCGATTCGATTGTAAGGCTTTTTGGTTGTTGCAATGTTCTATTTCTGACAACAACAAACAGGATGATCCGACTGGGCTGAATGTTTGCCTTCATTGCTTCAACGGCGGATGCACGGGGCAAAGGAATCATGCACAGCTTCACCACATACATACAGGCCATTCGCTGGCCCTCAATATCAGAAGAACCAGGAAAAAAGTCCAGGTGGGTCAGACTCTCAAACAAATCAGGTCGCATTCGCTAATACAGTGGCCTTTTTAGCGGGATGAGCCCCCTCAGAAGATGTCCAAACTCGCTATCCTAGCAGAAACCGAAGAAGACCGCTACGATACGTCAATAAACGTTGTCTGTTATGAGTGCCAAGCCGAGAACGGTGGCCAACTGAGTGGTAAGCTTTCTACAGTGGTGGACGGGGTGATGAAAGCTTTGACTTTTTCAAAAAGAGAAGAAGTAAAAGCGTGGGAACAAGAATTTGTTCCCTGTAAGCACACTCTGGGTTTGATACAGCTGGACCAAAGCAGTGTTGGCAGACATGGTAAATAAATATCTCTCTCTTGAATACAAAACGCGAATCTGACACCCTGTCAGATCTGAAACAATGCTCGATGTGTCAGTTGAAAGAGAACCTGTGGTTGTGCTTGGAATGTGGAAATGTCGGTTGCGGTAGAAGCCAGTTCGGCGGTGTTGGTGGAAACTCTCATGCTCTGGCCCATGCGGATTCCTCCTCTCACGGTGTTGCGGTCAAGCTTGGCTCCATCACGCCCGAAGGTTCTGCTGACATCTATTGTTATACATGTAATGAGGAGAGGATAGATCCTAATCTGGCATCCCATTTGGGTCATTGGGGAATCAACATTGCAGAAAGTGAAAAGACAGAAAAGAGTCTTATGGAACTTCAAGTCGAACAGAATATGAAGTGGGAGTTTGCGATGACGTCCGACGACGGCTCCGTATTACAGCCAATTTTTGGCGCGGGTTTCACAGGTCTGAAGAACTTGGGAAATAGCTGCTATCTTGCAAGCATCGTTCAATGTCTATTCGCACTCCCGGATTTTCAACAGCGATACTTTCGTCTCGGCGAGGAACCTCCATTCGTTCATAGCCCTGCAGAGGATCTCGAAACCCAGATGAGGAAGCTGGCGGATGGACTGCTATCTGGAAGATACTCCAAACCTGATTCTGAGGTGTCAGCTTCGCCAGATTCCGTGGAGGTTCCTCATCAACGAGGACTCGCGCCTGCAATGTTTAAACATCTTATTGGCCGTGGCCACGAAGAGTTCTCTACAATGAGACAGCAAGACGCATTTGAATTACTACTTCATCTTTTCAAACTCATTGCATTGTCTAAACATACCGACGAATTAGCCAATCCCGTGAAAAGCTTCCGTTTCGTTCTTGAACAGCGCCTCCAGTGCCTTGATTGTGGTAAAGTCCGCTACAAATATGATGAACAAGACAATATTTCAGTTCAAGTGCCTGCCCGCGCACTTACCTCAGGAAACAGTTCGGAACAAAACAACGGGGCATATGAGTCAGTGACCTTGAAGGAGTGTCTCGATATCTTCACTGGGGAGGAAATCGTGGAACTGAAATGTCCAGGTTGTGGGAGCAACAAAGGCTTTAACAAACGATCCCTTTTCAAATCACTACCTCAGCATCTTGTGATAAATGCACGTCGGTTTGAGCTAATAAATTGGGTTCCCACAAAGCTGAATATTCCCGTCGAAGTGAGCGATGAAGATATGGACATGAGCACTTATTTGTCCTCCGGTCCGCTACCTACTGAAGAAATGCTACCGGAGGACGCCGAAACTGAGGGTTCGGCTTTCGTAGCCAATCCCGAGTTGGTTGGACAATTACTCAGCATGGGATTTTCCCAAGTCCGATGTGAGAATGCGCTGCATGCAACAGGCAACTCTGATGTGGAAAGTGCAATGAATTGGCTCTTGGCTCATCTAGATGACCCTGATATCGACAAACCTGTGTCTATGTCCAATGGCACAAAGGCTGGCTCTGCCGAACATGATGCCGAGAAAATTCAGCAACTTGGAGAAATGGGTATTGGTGCAAAACAAGCCGCAAAAGCACTCTCAGCTACAGATGGGGATGTAAATAGGGCATTGGATTGGGTATTCAGTCATCCCGAGGACACCGGTGATGATGATGGCGAAGCCTCTATGAATCTGGAACCTGTGTCATCCTCGTCCCAGGAAATACCTGGCAAGACAGAATTGCCTGCGAAATATACGCTACAGTCTCTTGTTTGCCACAAAGGTGGCTCACTTCATGCTGGGTGAGTTTTGATATTTGAGATACATTTGGAGGTCTGGCCACTAATTTTCAATAGACATTATGTTGCCTTCATACGCAAACTCTTGCCCGATAGCAGCCAACCTTCTTGGGTCCTGTATAACGATGAGAAAGTTGTGAAAGCTGGGAACTTTGAGGAAATGAAGCAATTTGCCTACATATATTTCTTTTCTAGATCTGAAGGAAGCACGGCATGATGGCGACAATACAATCGACAGAGAAGGCTTATACACTTACCATGCCGTACACATTTCCTTTAGGAATTTTCCTTTGCAGCCCTGTACAACTACAACTAGTCAACACCCGGTCGTATCCCAGTGAAATAAGAATATTAAATCTAAGAAGAGGCGGGTGACGAGCAGGGCGCTAGGCTTGGTTAGTTGCAATATCTATTGTTGGTATGTTGCGGCCTTGGAGCCTGGACACACTGTACTAGTTAGGCTTGGCTTGGTGTGAGAAGACGCCTAATTCAACTTCACTCATGCGCGACTTGCCCACGACATTGCTATTTATGCAGCCATACGTAATCCCAGTTTCTCGTATCGGAAGTTGAATAAACTGAAAAGCACATACATATACATATCTACTACTTTCGCGGTGTGTAAACCTAACACAGACAGAAATGTCGGAGCCAAATAGGTTTCTGAGATTCGCAAGTCAGTGATGATGTTTTATAGAGTACTATATTATATACACAATGCTAACGAGAAAACAGGTCCCAATGAACGCCGCACAATTAGTCGTGAAGACGTTGGTTTTTACAACGCCCTCGTCATCGCAGCAGTTTACGAGGTTGCGAGGGAAGATATAGACGTTCATTCAACTCAGTCCTTTATTCCGCCTCTGAGGCACTGCATCCTGCAGCACCCATACCTAAGCGTGGTCGTTAGAGACAAGCATACCGAGAAGCCAGCCTACGAAGGGGTCTCGGGTATAAATCTCAAAAACCACATCTCGATCATTCACGACGACAAAATCAGTAGTGATGGGGAGACAGAAACTCTTGAAAAGGTCCTACCACCAATACTCGACCGGCCATGGCCAGCTGCTATACCACCTTGGCGAATCGTCGTACTCCCTCTGGCTAGACCCTCTGACTCCACAGTGATGCGCTGTCTTGTTGCCTTTGCATTCTCCCATACTCTGGGCGACGGCCTGGTCGGTCTCGCCTTTCATCAGACATTTCTAAAGGCATGGCGACAGGTTACTGGTGTAGATAAGGAAGTGTCATCGTTTTTGGTGACTCCGCCAACTCAAACACTTCCAGCACCCTTTGACACACCTGAAAGGCTTACCATATCCTGGAAATTTCTCCTTGGGCCGCTGCTAGCAGTATACTTACCGACTTTCTTATCCGAAATCATCGGGATCCGTGCAGCCGCCAGCACGATCGATGCCGGTACTTGGACTGGGGCTCCAATATTTTTCAAGCCAGAGTCCACCCACAACAGCAGATTGAGACTCCTCGAGATTGATGCATCACTGTTGCAAAAGGCCCTGCAGATTTCGAGGAATCATGACGCTAAACTCACCGCAACGTGGCATCAGCTGATAATCCGGGCATTAAGCAAGGTCGTTCCCAACCGTGACATAACCAATTTCGTCTCGGCGACGGCTATCAATATGCGAGGGTCTGTTGGCGCCGCAGGCTATACATGGGGTCTCTTTGTTTCTGGTCATTACGAAATACGTCCGCGTCTACTTCAGGTAGCGCAGCCTGTGTTGTCAGATGAGATGTGGGCAGCTGCAAGCTCGATGACGAAGAAACTCGCTAAGTGCAGCACCAGGCTACATGACCAAGCAATCGGCCTGCTGAGATACGCTCCCAGTATCAGGAATTGGACGCTAGGGAAGGTTGGTCATCAACGAGATTGTTCGTACGAAGTGAGCAATTTGCTTGCCTTCGACGGTAGTAGTGGCGATAGAAATCACAAGTGCAAGATCAGCAAGATGGTTTTCGTACAGCCCGGAAACGTTCTCAGTGGACCACTTGTGTTTAACATTGTCAGTGTCAAGGGTAGTAGCTTGGTATGTGCGATAAGCTGGCAAGCTGGAGCCTTGGGTGTACCGCTAGAGGAGGAAGCATCGTTGGTTGATGGGATATGTACATCGCTTCGAGCAGATTTTGAGGCCATGAGGGATTGATCTAATTGGTTTGAACTCGTGCAGGCTGTTAGGCAGAATCATCCACAGTCAGTTTTGCTCAAAAGGCTGAAAGCCTGGGAAATGTTACATTTGGTGAATGGACACGACCTTTCTAATAGGAGATATCCGGTCAATTATTGTACTGGTTGGTCTATTTAGATGGCCCTGGGGAGCGGTTTATTATTTCATTTTTATGCTTAATTTCCTCGTTTCCATGTACCAATATGATTAATATTATTTGACGTTCTTCACACACGTGACCGGACAAACCCTTGGAGGCGTCAAACGATTATATAAAAAGGCTATATTCAAATAAATTTCTCTATTAAGATCTATTAAACTATTAATTTAATAAGTCTCTATCTGAGAATTGAAGTCGTATGCAAGCCACACAGCATTCTAATTTCTGCGTCACAGGATCACGGCTATATATGCGGTTGTCTCGGAACCCGGTACTTTTCGTTGCACAAGCACACGGACTGGACGCTGCTTCACAAGCTCCCTCGGGTGACGTGTCATTGCAGATACGAACAATTGGAGATATACTAATGCATGCAAGGTGTGTGTGGGCCACCAAGGTATAAATTAAATGTTTCTTTCCTGACTCGAAATAAATCTCGGTCGGACAAGCTCCTCCATTCATGACCGAACTGCCCGCGATGGTCCTGATGAATATCGAGAGCCTTGTATGGCTGCTTGGAGCAGGATATGCCGGGTACATTGTGCACAGCATTCTGTACAATCTCCTTTGGCACCCGTTGGCCTCGTTCCCTGGTCCGCCAGCCGCGGCAATTACTCCTCTTTACAAGGCGTATATCGACCTGGTTGCCAAATCATCGTTCGTGCATACGCTTGAGAAGCTACATACCAGATATGGTAAGTGGCAATCTCTGGAAGGGATCAGCTACTTGTGCTGATGAAAAGTGTACTTTGTTCCCAAGGCCACATTGTCCGTGTTGGTCCCAATGAGGTACTTCCTTTCTGCCCAACAGCAGAGAGTAGAGGCTGAACACCCACAGGTGCACTTTAGACCCCCATCAGCCTACCTGGAAATCTACAATTTATCCAACCGATGGGACAAAGAGAAAAGCTTGTATCATAGTTTCGGCGAGGACCGCTCTTCATTTGGATTTCTAGCATATAGCGAATCCAAGGAAAGAAAAGATGCCTTGTCCAGGCTGTTTTCCAAGAAAGCAATTGCAAATGTTCAAGGACTCGTCCTGGATAAGGTGAAATATCCTTGCTAGCGCACGCCGATATGGATTGCCTTTTTGGCAGCTGACAGATTCTCAGGTAGTGGCTTTATGCAACTCATTCGAAAAACGAGGCACCACACCGGCAGACCTTTTCTACGCGTATCGGTGCATGTCGGTTGACGTTATTACATGTGAGATCTAAGATTTCCCTTTCCCTCAGAACTCATGTGGGAGTTGTAGGTCAGCTGACGAGTTACGACAAGATTTGTGTTTTGGGAACACTGTTGACGCCATAAATGCCCCCGACTATGAGGCACCGATTATCAAAGCCATGGATTCGTCTCTGCCCGTGTTTGTTGGCTTCAAGCACTTTTGGCTTTTGAAGGCAGGAATTACAAACTGTCCTCCGACGCTCTCCAAGATCATCAGTCCGTCCACTTCGGGGCTCGTTGACTTACAACAGGTTTGTTACTGCTCCGCATATTTATCCTCGTTCATTATTAAAAAGGTGACCTCCAGCTCCTCAAGACTCAAATCGAGAACCTGAGTCAAAATACAGAAAACCTGAAACTTTTACCACACTCAGCAACGATATACCATGAGCTACTTCGTCCACAGGAATACCGTAGCGGCACCGCTCCCACCGCAGAGAGTCTTTACGAGGAAGCCCAAGCACTGCTATTTGGAGGTGCGGATACAACGGGGACAACTCTTATGCATGGTACCTTTCACATATTAAAATCACCAGCCGTCTACGAGAAGTTGAAAGCGGAGCTTGTATTAGCTTGGCCAGTCTTGGATGAGGTGCCTGAGCTTTCTGTGTTGGAAAAACTTCCATATCTGGTGATGATTTTTCATCTCGTCCATGTCAATATCAAGTTGCATTCATTCACATATCTAATACTGCGGCAGACCGGCATCATCAAGGAATCCCTTCGGATGAGCCCTGGTGTTGCATCGCCCCTTCCACGCGTGGTCCCAGTTTCTGGTGCGACAATACAGAATACATTTATCCCAGGTGGTGTAAGCTACACAGCACAATACTAATATTAAGAAATCAATCCAAAAGTCTAATAATTTCAAACCCAACCAGACCGTAGTCGAGATGAGCAGCCATTTTGTGCACCGCAACGAATCAATATTCCCGAATCCAGACCAGTTCTTCCCGGAGAGGTGGGTAGGTGATAAGCGCAGAGATCTCGACAAATGGCTTGTGGCATTTTCAAAAGGCCCCAGGAGCTGCCTTGGTTCGAAGTGCGTAAATTTTACAAAAATTCACTGCTATCTTATAATGACCATGGAATGATGATATCGACTGCTCGTCTGCTACAGTCTCGCTTGGGCCGAACTTTATCTTTGTTTTGCGCATATATTTCGGAAATTTGAAGTTCGCATCGATCCTTCCAGGCAAGCTTTCTACCTTCAATGTCAAGCACATATATCTGATTTGCGCTTTCATAGTCCCGAGAAACTCAAGTGGCGGGATTGTTTCTTACCAGAGTATCAAGGGCCGCATCTGAAAGCAGTACTTACCAAGGTGATTGTGTAGCTCCTCTGCCTGCGGACTGTCGGAGGAACAATCGGGGTAAGTATTGCACCTTTTCTTTCTTCCTATAGGCCTTAGAAGTCTCATCTTGTTTCCTTTTCCTTTTCCCCCTTTCATGACTCTCGCTAATTTTCGCTAGGTTGCAATTCTAGAAACGCCGAAGCTGGCATTGGCTTGATTTGTGTTTGCTTGCCCGCATTGAACAAATATCTCTCTTCTCGTCCTAAGGCTCACAACTCTATGGACGCGAGTCCACGCCATCTTGATGATAATTGGCGAAGGATGTCAGCAGCATCGAAACTATCGAGGCCCACCAGAACCGAACGTTCCTTGCCGTATCTATCGCCGGATCAAGTCGACTTAATCAGCATAATCGAAGGTTCCACAGCAGCAGAGACAAGAGAATCACGTGAAAGCCTCCCATCTCAAGCGACTGGCTTAGAAGAATCCGGCGGAATTTACTGAACTGTTATTGTATCTCAGAGTTACGAGCATGCCCAGTAGTTCTAGGAAGTGGACAGCCCACGCAATTTACGGTACACATTACACATTTATGTATATAACTGTATATAACCAGCATAATATATCCACCTTTTTACAGGCCGCCTAAAGAGTGGTTAAGAGGCTTTTCGTAAACCATTTGCTATGTATTCGGACTAGTTATGATTTGTATATTGCTGTGTTGTTGTCCAGGGAGAAGATCAAAACAAAGGATCCACTTACTCGTACTACCTACGGCAGTCTATAGGTACGTTAAGGACAAAATTCGTTTTTCACTAGTATTATATTTTGCCTATATATAAATTTGATAAATCCACGCTCACTTATTATTAGTTATAAGATTTAATCTTTAGTTACTTAGCATATTCTATACCTAATATTATAATGCTAGCTCATCATTCTGCTACCTGCTGTTCTATTAACCCAGCTGCTATACTAACTATTAAACTGACTATTGGCTTAACTATTATTCTAATCTTTAACCTAATTATATAACTTTATTTTATATAAAATCTTATTT
>WTTZ01000097.1:0-94758 GCA_011750695.1 Penicillium sp. OUCMDZ-019 | reverse complement strand
ACTTAACTAATATACAATACGGAATATTACCGTATAATATATATATATATATATTTCTATATGATTATACTTTTGAACTTCCTTTGCTGGTCGTTCTTGCTCGGACAGACTTCGATGTTGATCAGGGGAAAGAAGGATAGCACATCTCTTCCAGTTTCGCTTATCCACAGGCTTCCAAGGTTGTCCTGGGAAAGAAAAAAGCGATTTGCTTCAGTTTTCAGTACATATTCAAAGCGGCATTTGATCACATAGCACTTTATTTTTATTTCTCTGGTTTATTGCCTTTCTAAGGGGCCTTGGTCCTAGCTTTGTATGGCCAATAATTCACTAATTAATGCAATGCTTCTGTTAGTTTTCATAACACAGAACATTCAGCCTGATCAAAGTAGTCTTGCAATGGAATGCTTGATATTGATTAATTCTATATTCTCTATATCTGTCTATAAATTCTATGTTGTCCATCAATCTATGTCTCTATATATGCAACAGGTATCTATCTATAAATCTATCTTTATATGAGTATGAGCCCATCCATCTATTCCCATATTATCTATCGCACGTCACCAAACGCCAAGACGATGCATATCGAAGTATCAAGTGTCCACCCACTCCACTATTTGAAGAATAATGCCCATTGCAGACTGATCAGTACTGAATCTGCACTCTCTGTCGAATCCTCGCGCCGTAAATGTACAGCAGCAGAGGTATGGGCAGCATGGCGGCGGCTAGGCAACCTAGCAGAGTGCTCGCCCATTCGATGCCCAGGTTTTGGTACTATTGGCAGTCAAATTAGTCTTCGCAATGTGGTGTGGAGAAAACTAAGTTCAGGATGTGCTTACCATGTAAGTAGCGAACAGGGGGAAGGAAGCTCCGAAGAGAGATCGGAGGAATGTATGTGCTGCGACACCAGAGGCGGCTCTGATTCAGAATACCATTAGTTTCATGAGACAATACAAAAGGATAATATGACGAGAATACATACCTCTCCGGCCGTGCCAGAACAATGTAAGAAATCGACGGCAAAAACATAGCCAGCAAACCGAATCCAGATAGTATACCAGACGCCGTTGGCACAATCCAAGGGATACTCGCTTTGTAGCCCGACCATCCAAACCAGAACAACCCACCAGAGAAAGCCGCCGAGCCCGGAACGGCGATGGGGAGCACCCATTCAGGCTCGAGAATGCCACGATTCTTGATCATGCGCGGAACCAGCCAGTACTTCTGAATGAACATGGAGACGATAGCGTTAATGAACTGCCCAATGACGAGCCCCAGATAAGGCAGCCCGGAAACACCGTCGCTCATGTGGTGCACTTCCTGGAACACGGCCGGGTACGCAGTCAGGAACAGATAGAGCAGGCCATACACAAAAGCGCCGAAGGTGCTCATGCACAGAATGATGGGGTCCAGGGCGAGCATCCGGATGGGTAGTAGGAGGTAGTTTCGGACGATCGCGCGAGCATCGAGTTCGATGGTGTCTTGCTTCGCGATAATGGACCAGTCGCCGGTTTCACGGCGGAGTCTGTCTGCCTTGCGGGCCAGGATTACAGGCCAGTAGGATTCTTCCTGGAGGAAGAGCAGCAATACAAACTCTGCGCTGCCGAGGATGCCGGGGAGGTATTCCGTCCATTCCCAGCCTAGGGACTGATTCTTAACGATGAAACCGCCAATAGGCTGGGAGAGCAAGGGACCCAAGAAGACGGTCAATGAGAAGATAGTCATCATGCCCGTGCGTTCTTTGGGCGTGTACATATCCGAGAAAGCAGCACCGGCGAGAGTCAAGGGGCCGGCACCAAACATGCCGCCGAAATACCGACATATGAAGATAGATGCCAAATCGTGACCGGAGCGAGCAGTTGCAAAGCAAAACACGGCAAAGCCAAAGAGCGAGGTGGTGAAGGGCAGGTAGCGGCCTTTGATTTCACTGAACGAGGCCCAGACGATGGGGCCCGTTGCGAAGCCGAGGACGTACAGGGACACGCCGAGTGTGGCTACTTCCTGGCTTATGCCGTGTAGTTCCATAATCGATGGGATGGCTGCAGTGAATATGCTGCTCGCCATGGCAACGGTCATGGTTGAGAGAGCCAGGATAGCTGATATTAGGCGTCTGTTGAAGTGGTATAGCATTAGCTTGCCGATATTCCTCGTCGACGGGGTTATTCATACCTTTTGCCTATGGGCCAGTTCCAAGGGTGCAAGGGATCGTCTGGACCTTCAAACTCGACAAAGGTGAGCTCTGGCTTCGGCGCCGCAGCTATGGTGCCTGCCTTTTCCTCCTCCATGATGTGTTTCTTGTCTATAGAGAAAACGGGTCAGTTCGAGTAGACTTCTACTTTGATCCATGACAGGTATAAGACGAAGCTAGTCATACCTAAGATAAGAATCTCACGCGATTATGTCGATCCGTTCTATATGCCAACTAAGAAGATAGCCTCTTTCCACGTGTATTTCTCACGACAGATTCAAATCAGTTCGTAGAGAATGCACATTATTGACGTTTGAAAAGGGTCTAATGTCCCACCAAACATTTAATATAGGCAGACAAAGTTATGGCCCGAACCGATGGATCAGGAATTCGGGGGTATTGCCTAATTCCATATTCCGGTCTAAGACTCTAAGTGGTTAAAATAAAAGAGCTTGTATTGTTACGTGCTAGTTGCTAACATTTAGTCGCAATTTCTTCAGTATTCACTGGCAGTTAACTAAAATACGCGTATTTTGCAACTGACTTAGGGCTGAAAATTTGCCTAACGGCCGTAAGCCGAATGCTTGGGTAGCCTGGCTGGCCAATCAGAGGCCCGGGACGATATTTTGAGCCGAGGTACGGCTATGACGGCCGGTTCTTATCAAGTAAGAGGCTCCTCCGTTAACGATGAGTGATCACAATAATAGTTGTATGACCAAGCAAGACGGATTTCAGTCGCAATCAAACGTCCGTCTTAACATCATGTGCTTCGTCTCCAAGATCCAATCCCATTCCCTGTGCAATTTTGCGAATCAAGGCACGCTTAATGAAGGCCTCCCGGGCCAAGCTGCGTGTATGCCGCGACCATGTATCGGCTCCAATCACGCCTTTGACGAGCGCTGCTTGGAGCGCGTAAATGGCTTGTTGGATTCCACGCTCGTCAGCAACGAGGTCGTAAAGCTGTTTGCCAACTACCGTCGGAGCGACGAGAACCTCGTCTATCGGCGGGAGCCCACCACCGACAACAGATAAGACACCTGTTTGATCGGGTGGTGGCGTATTATGGGTCGGCAGAGATTTCTGAGATGTTCGAACCTTAGCATCCGCTATCACTGCATCTGCGCGGTGAAGCGACTGTTGAAGAATATTAATGTTGGACTGTATTGCTGCTTGGTAGTTGTTAAGGGTGGATATCTCGCTTTGTAAGGTCATCATGGCCGACGTGAGAGCCTGGGACTGCGATTGTAATGAAGTCACGGCAGACCCAGACTGAGACACGTTCCCTTGAAGAGTCTCTGTCAGTGTTCGGGAAAGTGTATGCAGAAGAGCATCTTTCTCAGGGTTTGGTGGAACAGGAGGCGGAGGACCCGCGGGCGCTATGGAGGGTAACTCAACGTCAAATGGCGAAGTAAGTAGGTCAGGAGTTTGCGGATTTCGTGATGGTGTAGCTGTAGCTGTTTTCTGTGGGGTATTCTGGTAGGGTGGCTGGTGATATTGGTTGCCTTGAGGTGGTACAGCGGTAGGTGGATATTGCTGCTGATATGCCGGCTGAGTGAAGGTCTGGGGATGCTGCTGGCTCTGGATTGGAGATTGAAAAGACTGCCCTGAAAACTGTCGAGCTTGCATTTTTTGGGTCGGATGACCAGTATTTATAGATTGCAATGGCGCAGGACCAGGGCTATTTACATATGGCTCTCGCTGATAGCTTTGTTGTGCCGAGACGGCGGGTAGTTGCTGCGGTGCTGGCGTTCGCAAACTGCTTGATCTATATAGTTGGGTGGTGGCCGCATTTGCTGGGGCGGGTCCATTTTGAGAATAGGCGTAGTCCTGACGCTGCGGAATTTGGCCCTTTGGAGGCAATGGAGGGACCGCTGGCCCAGTCCCTTGTGAGGCTGGCGGTGGAGATTGTACTGGTGTCTGACCTGGCTTCGGAGGGAGTTGAGGCGGCCTTGGAGGTGCTTGTCGGTGGTCTGTAGCAGGCAACTCGATAGGCTGTTGGGGGGAAGCAGAAAGCTGAGGAGGAAGCGGAGGTAATGGAGGAGGAGCACCGGAAGGTCTCGCCTGGGGTGTTCTGTGCTTAACGGGCGGCTCCTTTGAGAAGACATCTCGCAATATTGCAAAAAGCTCAACAATAGACGATCGCTAAAAGTAAATAAGAAATGTTAAACTCCGCCGCAAGATGTGGTATGGATAGCACTCACATCCCATGCTTCATGCCAATGCGCCAGATAATGATGGTAAACCCGTCCTTCGAGGGTGACATGTTGCCCCGACCGCACAAACATTTCCGGGGTCGGGCTAACATAGACAATCGGAGCTTCGAGGGGATACGCATTCGGGATCCAGGTGTCTATGGGGATATTATATACGGCTCCGCGGAAGGAGACCGGCAGCGTGCCGGCGAGGTGGAGGAGGAGAGACGGCGTGCCATTTTCGGATGCTGCAAACGATGAGCAATGCAATCTGAATTAAGGAGATGCACTCACTGTAAACATCTGTACGCGGTCCGAACGACGAGTACTGCGCCAGCGCCCGGGCGACGTCATGGTATGTGCGATTGGGATCGCGATATGTTTGTTTGGGGTCGTGGTGGTTCTACACAGTAGAGCGTCAGTCTGTTTCTCTTTCTAGCTGCTAGGAAGTATTGGGATACCTTTGTAAGAACATTCCACAGCCATGTCAGCGTTGTTTGCGGCACAGCGGCCATGTTGAGAGTTGATGCAGAGAAGAAGTCGGGAAGATACCTGCCTGGAGAGCTAAACATTCCCCGCGCTGCCTGAGGCCCTGAGGTACCCGCCCTTCTCTTTGCAGTTAGCTCTATCTTCAATCATCTTCTAACGACGCATTCAACTCAAGAATTCTTTGAATTATCACTAATTAACGCTACTTATTAAATTCTAAGTCTATTGCCAGAATGACCGCTCTTGACAGAAATAAAAAGCTTTCTTTCAACGAAAAGAACAAATTTTGAGAATAAATGAACGAAAGACACGATTTGGATGATCAGTGACCAGCACCGAAGACAGTCCCCTCCTCCAAATCCCGATAAATCAAGTCAGTAGGATCAAGAGGTCCAGACGTGGCCGTCATTGCCGAGTTCTGTCGCATCTGCTTGGAGGCCATGGTGTCAAACTGTGTCGAGCTGCTTGACGAGAGCTTGTCCCACAGAGGCAGGCCAGATTCGACATTTTGAGCTTTCGATTGTCCGGGCAGAACGGTGCTGGCCCAGATAGATGTCACGGGCAGGGAGATCACCACGAACGTGAGGACGCTGGCGTTTATCTCGTGGATGGGAACGCTCATGAACTGCAGCACCGAGAAGATGGCTGAAAGATGTTAGCAGGTTTCTTAATATGACTGACAAAAAAACAACAAACTCACCTGGCAGAATCATGGTCTGGCAGCTCATGATGAAAATCACCTGCATAGGCCCGAATTGGTGAACGCCGAGCTGTTTGCGTCGGTAAATCGTGAAGCCGAGCTTAGCCATGAAGACAGCGCTGAAGAAGCAGATGCTCGCGGCGATCAAAATAGTGTCTGCTTGCTGGAGCCAGATATAGGGAGCGGGCGTCCTTTGCTCCATGATGGCGATGATGTTGAAGACCATCTCGGCCATCCGGAATCCGATCGTGGTGGCAGCGATCAGCGACGACGAAGCGAGAAGCGTGGTCTTGTATAGGGTCGCCATGTTGGTTGATACCACCATGGTCTGCACGACGAGCGAGACTTCCATGACCAGCTCCACGAGGCCAGTCATAAGGGCTGCCAGGACGCTGGTGGCATAGTCGCCCTTGGTCACTCGAGACATGTCGCCGGAGAAGAAGGCATATGTTTCGAACCAAGCGCTAGTGTAGAACAGGATCTGGCACACCAGGCGGATGATGTTCAGCAAGAGTGCGATGATGTTCAAACAGAAAACGGGCGAGCGACGCTTCTTGGCCCTGGTCAACAGGAACAGCAAGACGGTGGTGACGATGGAGGCGCCGAGCTGGCTGCCGTAGTCGATACAGGCAGTCAGGCCTTCTTGGACGTACTCGTCGATGTCGGGCATGGGGATGTCCAAGACTGCGCCCTGGCCGGTGATCATGGTGATGTTCTGCTCGAAGGGATCAAAGGTGGACATGTTGTTCTTTCGATCGAGTAGACGATTCAACTTTCTCTTGAGCGAGAGGATAGTAATGATGATGGATGTGAAGACAGGTAGGTTTTGAAGCAAGAGAGATCTGCCAGAAGGTCTGTTGTAGAGAAGCGTTGAGGAGAGTTGAAGAAGAGAAATGTATCTCTAGAGAGATGCATTATAATTTATATAGGGCATCAGGATCACCGAGCTGTCGACAATGTGAGAAGAACAATCCATAACTTCAAGTATAGGCCAGGACAATATCACGGGAATTGCTATAAGAAGAATAATCCCAGTTAGGCAGGTCAAACAATCGTCAGTATCAGTGCATTTCTTCAGGAAGTGAGTGGGGCAAGCTAGCATAATACGACGACAAGAACAATACTAAGCCAGATGATGAATCATACAGTCGAGACGCCTGCAGCGGGGAACAGATCCGAGAGAGAGGTTATTCCATATGCAAGAAACTCTGTGCTTTGTTGTTTGCCGAACAATACTAACAACATCCGCCGAAGTGGGGGAAGACAATACTAAGATGTACCTTGTATGTACCTGTGTACAAGGGGTAAGTTGGACAGCAGAATAATGCTTAAATAAAAGAAAGGTGAATCCAGTCGAATTTTGAGTGTAGATCCTGCTTTTCGGTTCTCTGGAGCAGTCTAGGTCTGCTGCAAACAGCTGATGTCTACACAGATACCTAGTTAGGAGCAGGAATGAATATTATGCATATAGCCGGTGATAATAATTTACCGGCCAAAGAATATTGACTGCTTCGTTGGTTAGTTATTAATAGTATCTAGACAGAAAAATAAAAATAAGTATACATCTAGTGAATATCTTCAGCACTACCAGCTTCCGGACGTGCTCTCAATTCGATATCCTCCGCATCATCCTGAATCCTGTAGTATTCTTTTTCTGCCATCAATATCTCTGCTCTTTCTAAATATGCTGGCAGTGGACTCTTCCCGTCTCGATCCTCGTCACGAATCTGGACAAATTCAACTGCACCTTCCCCTTCATCTTGTTTATTCATACGATCGACTAACGGGGCATCTCGTGTTGTGCGCAGAATAGTCGAGAACTTGGTTGCGTATGTTCGTCTCCCGTTTGCAATGAACGCTATAATACCATTGATAACACACAGCAAGGTGAAGAAGATGCCTAGCCCGTAGGCTGTCCATAAAATGCCTTTTGAATACACGTATACATCCGTAAAATTTGTGACGGTCACATTGACCATGCCCGGTGCATATGGACTGGACATGTTGGGCTGAAGCGTATATTCTGCGATGAGAGACAACGTGATATTCCTAAATGCTTCTTCGAGGGCGTCTTTCAACGGCATGGTTCCGTTGGTAGATATCGTCACGGAATCACCGGGCCAGTCGAGGCCATCGTCGCTGCTTTGATCGGCAGTTTGCAAGAATGCCAGTTCATTCGTTTGTAGAAAGACCGTGGTCATGATGTGCGTGTCCGTGGTGGTCAAGGAAAAGTCGCCGTCCACTTCGTTGTTTGAGACCGTTCCAACCATCAGCTTACCAAAAGCGTCCATGACAGCTTGGTAGGCAAACATTTCAAAAAGAGTCGTATTATAGTCAGCCGGGTTTTGCGCATCAATCGCGGTGCCATTCGCATCGGCGAGAGCAAAAGGATCGGACCCTCGAGTGCCAGCAATATAGCCAACATCGTTGATAAACTCCAACAGCAACGAAGTGTTGATAGTCTGGTCTCCATTGACATACGTAAAGTTGCTCGCATAAGTGGCATTGTAGAGAGAGCATTCCAAAATCGTCGAGTTACTCAACGCCGGTTTCTCCGTGGCGCAGTCTGCGGACGAGAACTCGGTCTCCATTTGCGGCAGTGCAGCAATCATGATTGACAGTGGTGGATAGCTTGTAGGATAATGAGCACCACCAAGTTGCAGCAAGAAATCATCCCCCTGCGGTCCCACGGTACCCTTACGAAGATCGAAAGTTCCCGAGGAATTAGTAAATGGCAGCGAGCCGTTTGACTCGGTCGTATCTGGAATCCAGGAGAGATAGCCATAGGAGATACCACACGGCACCGACTGTGCCGACTTCTCCGGAGACGGATAGGCAGCATTCATCGAATCGTAGATGTTGTCGGTGATTTCCTGTTGAAGGCTGGCATTGACTGGTTGACAGGTTATCGCTGGCGCATTGAAACTTAGTTCCCAGGACGAGTTCGCTTGCGGCGGACTAATTGGTTGGATTTGTCCATTAGTTAGGGCTAAAGTGACGGCCTTTTGCACCGCTAGCTGGGGGCCTTCATAGTTGGAGTATGGTTCTGGGAGCCGGCCGCCAGGGGTATCTGCAAAGTTTGTCGAGGTGAAGTCGACTCGCGGGACTGATTGCATCTGTGAGTTGGATATTCCCTTCATATTCACGGACAATGTTGCTGGCGTGATGAAAGACACTATGGGTAGGAGCCTTTATCCATGATCAGATTCGTTCAATAGGGTTCCAACGTTTCCAAGGTTATACCTAGGTATGAGATAGCACTCACCAAAACACACAAGCTACCAGCATAGCATTTGTAAATCTTTTCCATAGCGCCGGCGAAATACACAGCAACCCATTACTGAGCACGTCCAGAATATCGTCGATGGTGCCCACGGTATTGGACGTTTGGCGTAGTTTCCTCCATGCTATCTGCTGAAAGGCAGTGGACACAGCATAGCCCAGCCAATACTTGGTTATAAATGCAAATACGGTGCCAGCTGACAAGTTGATTTGTTGTTCTGAGATGCTGTATGAGCCGAAGAGGTTATATTGAGCACTTGGGGTGCTGCGACCGTTCAGAGAGCTGTAGAAAGCATGATGGCCGATGGCGAAGGCGATGCTGAATAGAGTACTGGCTGCGAGGCTTACAGGCGCTGATCTTAGGCCGTAGTAAATCTTGCCGTGCGGCATGTTGATTAATTGATTACTCCGTAAATGGAGACTATATGAAGCTCAGGGATTGAAAACATTCTATGAACGTTAAGTACTCTTCAAGTACTCTACGAGCAACGTGCGGTCAGCCTTGCGAGGCCTGGAAAGGGGAATCAACATAGCCATCTAGGAAATAGACCTTCAGCCGCACTTGCTGGGATTCACGTAGCCCCATTCTTCGCGTGTGCAGGCTCAGCATGCTAGCCATGTCAGCATTTGAAGAGCTAAACTTCCACCACAATAGAAATATTAGAAATAAAAGATTGCAATTGGACTGCCGTACGGTCGATTTGACAGCCCTAAGTAAAGGTGGGTCTTCCCGCCGGCAGAAACGCTCTTACCGCCTTAAAATTGCACTATCTAATTGGTAGACACCAGTAGTTGAAATTATGTATCTTGACTGTGAGTAGTAATACTGACTGATTTACGAAGCAGAAGTGAACGACAACAAATAACAGTCTCACTGCGATGACTGCCTAAACTAATGCATGGTCTTGACTCGGCGTTCTGCTCCAATAGAGATCTATCTTACCTGCCTAGATAGGTAAGGCTTTACCGAGCCGGGGAGGTAAATGTCCGCCCTACGATATTAGTCTCGTCAGATCCTCCGCTATTTCTGGGAGTATGTATGTAGTGAATAATTTCAATTGGGCAAAGGGCTTAGTATTTACGCGTCAAAACGAATCATGGCCTTTGATAGGTGTCGCCCAACAAAAGTCACTGTTACATTGAATCTAGGGCTGAGTCTGATTGATAAGATACGCCTTTATGAACTACTGCTGCGTTATTTTTAATGTTCCTGCTGAGGTCTCAGTTTCGCGTACCTGTAATTCTCCTTGCTGAAGTAATTGCTAATTGCTGTTAAATACTACTGATCTGCTCAGTTTTAGTGAGTAAAGGCGCGACGGGCGAGCACTAAACGGAAAGGGAAGGGAGTTAGGGTTTATTCTAGTAGCCCTACATTTCCGACAGAGGTGATCATAATTCATGTTCATATAGATAGACAGACAAATATGCATATATGTATATATGTATATATGTATATATGTGTATAAATTATAAATACTAGTCTAGATCTCATCAGTGCGTCCCAACAACCACTGCAAATGCCGGTACGACGCGCGAGGCTGGTACTGAGGCTGCATGTGGCCAGACTGATAGGTTTCGACAAACATCAGCCCACGCTCAAAGTGCTGCACGCCCATAATGCCCTGCGGCCCATCGATTCCGTTCATGCCATTCTCGTCAAACGCCTCGGCGTACATCAGATCCGGGATGGTGATGTTGATGGGCTTGCTGGGCCGCTCAGTAAAGCCCAGTTGGCCGTTCCACGTCATGTTCTGGATGGACAGCAGCGTGCCGTTGGTCTGGATGATAAAGTCGTAGTCGCCGTTGCCGACCAGGACGCGGTTGGTGTGCTCGATGACCTTGGGCAGGGCTCCCTGGATCGGGTCGGCGGAGAAATCGCCGTTGTCCTCGGGGCCGCCGTAGCCGCCGCCGCCAACGAAGACGGCTTCGTTGCTGCATTCGGTCCAGGTGATGCCGGGTGGTGCGTGCATGGCCAGGGCTACGTCCGGGCGCTGGAAGTAGATGGTGGCGCCGGCGGGCATGTATTCTAGCACGGTGGGAAAGCCGAGGACGTCCCATTGAAGTGGGCAGACGGAGTCGATGTTGTAGATGTTCCAGCACGGGTTGATGGCGAGCGCGTACTCCATGGCGGCGTCAAAGACGTCGCAGGACTCGTTGTATTGGATGTCGGGCTGGAGGCCGGAGGCAGGGAAGGTCAGGTACTGCTCGATATACTTGTCGTAGCCGCAGGAGACGTGCATTTCCTCCAGGGTAGCCAGTTGCTCGGCGTTGAGGTTGATTAAGGCGTTGTTCTGGGCGATCAGGGGGTATACTGGGATTTCCTCCTGGACGACATCGTAGGAGCCGATGACAGGGTCGTACACGAGGGCACCTGTTTTGTTAGACTTGAATTAAGTAAAGACTGGAGTAAACATACCCGACAAATCGTAGTACTCGGTGTTGTTCTGGTCGATCATGGCAGCAGAAATGTAGGGCACATAGCGGCCTGCATAACTCTCGCCGGTGATGTAGATCTTAAAGTTCTTGATCCCAAACAAATCCTCAAAGTTCTTGAAGAACTTGATGAAATCCTGCGCCACGTCCTCCTCGCTGGTCGCCGTCGGGGTACCGGTCGACCAGCCCGTGCCAACCGGCTGGTCCACCCACAGCACGTTGGTCAGGTTGACCCAGCTGTAGGGGTTCTCGACAGGCAGGTAAGTGCCGGGCTGCCAGATGAAACGGCCATTTTCCTCCAGGAAGCCCTCCAGGGAACTGCAGCCCGGGCCGCCGTTGAGCCAGATGGTGATCTCGTCCACGGGCTCGCCGATGGTGGGCTGGAAGACGAAGAACAGCTGGCGCGACGTGTTGCCCTGGTCGATAGGCACCAGGCCAGAGTACACCTCGCCGATGTCGAAGTTGACCTCGGGCAGGCTTTCGACGCGGTATGCTAGACCTAGTCAGTCGCTACATCCCTAGGTACGCAAGGCTGGACTCACGCAGCGTCTCGAGGTTCAAGAAGCGGAAATCAGCAGTCGATTCGCTGCTATTCGACGACTCCGGCTCTCGCTTGCCGAGCATCTTGCTGTAATGCTCTTCATACCGGCGCTGGGCTTTGGCAGATATGGGCACGCGAGATTTAGCCAGCGTGCCGTCAACCAAGAGCCCGGCAGCGAGCAGGGCCGCTGAGAGGACAGACTGGACGAGCATTGTTCTCTCGGTCGTCAATTGTCAATTGGCAAGAAAATGCGTGACTGAGTTATGAACCCCGCGAGGGAGCGGTGTATTTATGCATGCTGCAGTAACAGGCTAACAGCACTGGAATTTTATTAGATTCACGGCGGACTCCGAGCTGCAAGACAAACTAGAAAGCTTGTCGGATTCCCCGGGCAATCCGAAGGAATGCTCTCGACGATCCTTGCCAGGACGAGGCAGCTAGCTGGCTGACGGCGGGGTGCCTTGCTGATCATGGGTCGAGGTAGCATTAAACGCTGCGGTGATCCTCGCCGCGCAAGATAGAGCTAGACTGACTTAGTAAGGTGTATGCTTAGTCGAGAGCCAAGTGGGACGTCGTGCGAGCATATTCATGTCTGCCAGGACGAAGTGCCTAAAAAGGCTTACGTCGATACTACCCAAACAGGGAGTTAGGGCAAACTTTGCAAAGTCGCCGACCTGCCTAGCCGGGTAAGCTTGTGCACGCCATAAAGCATGATAATGCATAAGATAAAGGCCGTTGTCAATATAATTTAATATGTTTAATCAAGTTAATTACAAGAATCGAAGTCTGTAATATACAGTATACATGGTTGTTTGTACGGCGAAAACAAAACAAAAAAACAACGCTACAATGAGAAGAAAGAAAATCATCATCGTTTTCCGCGAAAATAGTCGTATGAACTGGCCGCATTGATATCGTCCTGCGCCACAGGGCCGTAGCCCCGCGTGCGCCATCGATCAATGCTGAAATTGTCTGCGTCGGGAGTAGGAGCAGCAGCAGCAGGGAGTTGGGCATGGCTGAGCAAGTGAGATTCGCTCTCGTTGTCATGCTGATACAGCGAAGGCTGATCGAGCGCTGCGCTGCCACCGCTGGCGACGCGCGACAGGGGCGGACGGAACGCTGGATGGTCGCCGTCATTAGGCCTGGGAAGACCCAGACCCAGGTCGTAGCCGCCCTCGTTTTGCTTGCGCCTTAGCATAGAGACAGGCGAGGAAGTGCGCGAGGATTCTGGAGAGTCGCCCATGAATGTGCGTGGTGTATGGGACCGCTCTGATATGAGATCTTCGTTGCGACCGTAGATGCCGCCGCCAAACTCGTCGCGGAAATCCGCGCGGTTCTTGAAGTACGAGAAATCAAGCTGGTTCTCGGCGACGACTTCAAACGGCGCCGTCTCCATAGGTTTACCAGGGGTAGACGTCGACATCGACTGCATGACAATGTCGGAGTAGTCACCGGTGGCATCGAACTGGCCCAGTCGGCCACGGTAGATCGACTTCAACAGCTCCGCGGCCCGTGCATGAACCATCGGCGTCACCAAGGGCTTGTATAGAGCCGGGTGGCCGAACCGCGAGTTCAAGCGGTCGCCTGCTCGCTTCGGACCCTTGCCCATGCCAGGACCCAGGGCCTCGGCATCGTTCAGTGTCGCCCGGTTGTAGTAAATCATATCGTCGTCAAATGCGCGTGCGCAATACCACCTGAACCCGAGCAAAATAAACGGCAACGGAATCAGGCAGAAGATCATAGTCCACGTGCCCTTCGCCTTGGCCACCAGTGCAATGACAAAGTTGGACAGCATCGTCGCGAAAATCATGCGATTGATCACGATGGGCCAGAAGCGACCGCCAGATTCGTTTTTCGTGATAAAGACGTACAGCAGCAGGTATCTCCTAAACCAGAGGTCGAGAGCAAAGTAGAGCGCGGCAATAGGAAGAATAGTAGGCTGCAGCGTGGCAAAGCAGAATGCCACGGTTGCGTAGAATAGATAATTGTTGTAGTAACTAGCATAGTCAAACGGAGGAGGAGCTGTCCATTCGATACTCTGGCGCGGCGTCGGGGCCATAAACGTCTTCATAAACCACTGCCATACGACCGTGAACAGCTGGACCAGATCCAGAGTCGCGCCCAGGTTGCGTTGCAGCAACCACGTAACCCAGAAAGGCGAGACCTGGCACAGCGCAGACATGGACTTGTACCAGAACTGGCCGTCCTCGATCGCCTGCCAGGCGCTCTCATTGTTGTTCCGCGCGTTGATGACGGCAGCTACAAAGGTCCATGCAGCAGAAAATAGCGAAAAGACAATCAGGTTGTTGAACACGAAGAAAAAGTAGAGGTAATGGATCACATGGCGTTCGCGAGAAGTCTTGGTGATGTCTCCCGCACGGCGCATCAGACGCCGGAAAAAGATCGGCAAGACGATATAGATCAACGATGTCACCGCAGGCGAAGCAATACCCTGCACGGCAGCCCAGATGTCTGGATGCTGCTCGAGAGAAGTCTGGAAAGCAGGCCAGACGAGGCCCAGATTGCTCAAGTCAGTAAGAAAGATGGCAATCATAGCGTTAGGCGCGATCCACAAGAACGTAAGGAGCGCCACCCAGAACACATTGACCATGCGGCGCCATCTTCTGATCTGCGGCGACAAATGCAGGTTTTCCCAGATGATGTCGTGCGGCCGCGGTGCCAGTCTGATGAGGGTTCCTTGAGGCTTCTTTTTGCGGGCCGTATAGGCCACGGCGTGGGCGTGTTCGATGGCTTCCCAACTGGCGAACCCGTATGGCATTGGATTTCGCTTGTCGACTGATTGGCGGACGTCTTTTATTCTCGCTTCCAATTCTTGGATCCGATCGGTCAGGTAGTCGATGGCGTCCACTTTGCCGGAGCCGCCCTCGCCTTTGTGTTTCCGGGAAGGGCGTATTGTAGGCCTGTTTATAGGAAGGCGGTCTGGATTTTTCAGATACTTCGCCAGAACAGACTCGAGGTCTCTGACTGCCTCGTCGTGCTTCTTTATCAGCGAGGGGAGATCCTTCACGTTGCGTCCGATTGTGGTACGTGGTAGCGAGGAGGTGGGATTGACGCTGTCTGTCAGTCGCATGAGGCCTTCTTCGGAGCGTAGATTCGACGGAACGTCTGTTACCATCAACGTCCTAGCATGCAGACTCATTTGATATTCCGGGCTCTGAAAATAACGTCTTCGGAGCGCCAGGACAGCGCGATAGTTCTGCCACAGGAAAAACATAATGACAAAATCAAACGCATATGCGCACACAACCTGCGCCCACACGGCATCGGTCGAAATATACAGCGGCGTCATGAGCGTAAAAGCCGTGTAACCCTGGGCCACAGCACCGCTGCTCTGCGTGATGTTGACAGCAATGAGCGTGCCGCATCCAATGACGCTCAAGGCCAGACAGATATTGCGCAACATCTTGGCGCAGCGCAGGAACACAACCGCGTCCAGCCCGATCTGGTCTGCGAGCGATTCCTCGTGGATCCTCAGCACGGGCGGGATCCAGGCGAAGAAGCCCTTGCCCACAGGCGGAGGGGCGTGTTTCTGGTCGGCATGTTTGATCTTGGGGGCGTAAATGGCGTTGTGGTATGGTCTGAAGAGGGAGAAGAGGAGGGCGAGGAGGAGAGAAAAGCCGAGCGAGGTGCCGAGGGACACCCAGAAGGCGTTGATTTGGATCTACACCGATTAACAAAGTCCTACTCAACAGAGAAGCAGAGACTAACCGATTCCTTGAACGGGTTCTGGATCAGACGCAGGAATTGATCTGCCGGAGAAAGAGTGCCGTCGTCGCTGCTGGTGTCGTCGTCTCGAGCAATCAGAAGGGCCAGAGGCGCTGCCCAGGGTGTCATGGTGTGTGCCGAACGTCCAGCGCTATCGGCGAGTATACGAGGCGTGCATAGATATAATGATGGTAGTGTAAGAACGAATGAAGTGAACACAAACGAGGGACGAATGAAGATCGGCGTATAACGACAGTGGTGAGAAGAAAATAAAAAGAATGAAAAGAAGACAGACAGAAAATGTGTGATGCGGCTTGGGAAGTGTTGAATGTTGATGGAGGATTTTTATGGGTCTGTTTCATTCGGCCCGCCGCTCTGAGACAGTCGCCGTAAATACCGTAAGATGGGGAAATGATGTGCATATTGATAAACATTCCATACTACGTCTATTATACGATATATAACTATGGATTACTTATACTTGTACTTATATTATACTTATAGTTACTGTATACTCAGATGATACATGACCACCAGTGTGACATAGTCTCGTGATGCTTAGAGTAAATAAATAAATAAGATGCTTAGGCATGTACGGTACGGTAAGCAATACGCGGTCCAGACCTGGCCTGATCCACCTCACGCGCAACATAAAATTATCAGAATACAGATCCATGGATGTGTATAATTAACGAAGATCATCATTCTGTCTTCTAACTAGTTCTTATGGTACTATTTTCTCTAACATCGTGACTGGTGATTACAATTGGCCGGCAGTGTTGAAGTCGGCGAGCGCTTCCTGTACACGCACGCTCATCGTCTTCTCGCCCTCGCGCACCCACACACGCGGGTCAAAGTACTTCTTGTTGGGCTTGTCGGCGCCGTCCGGGTTGCCAACGGTGGTGAGCAGGTAGTCCTTCTTCTTCAGGACGTAGTCGCGCACACCCGACAGGTAGGCGTACTGCATGTCGGTGTCGACGTTGACCTTGACGACACCGTAGCTGATGGCCTCCTTGTACTCCTCCTTGGACGAGCCGGAGCCGCCGTGGAAGACGAAGAAGACGGGCTTGTCGGAAGCAGAGCCGATCTTCTCCTTGACGTACAGCTGGTGCTTCTTGAGCAGCTCGGGGTGCAGGCGCACGTTGCCGGGCTTGTAGACGCCGTGCACGTTGCCGAAGCCGGCAGCAATGGAGAAGTAGGGGCTGATGGGGCTGAGGGCGTTGTAGATGGCCAGGATATCCTCGGGCTGTGTGTAGAGAGAGTTGTTGTCGACGTCCTCGTTGTTGACGCCGTCCTCCTCACCACCGGTGATACCGATTTCCTATCACGAGTCAGATAATATGTTAATGCAGGGAAGGGAAAAAGCTTACCATCTCCAGCCACTGCTTCAGAGGAGCAGCACGCTTCAGGTACTTGGCGGTGGTCTCAATGTTCCAGTCAACGGGCTCCTCAGACAGGTCAATCATGTGCGAGGAGAAGAGAGGCTCGCCGTGGGCCTTGAAGTAGCGCTCGTCCTCGTCGAGCAGGCCGTCCAACCAGGGCAGCAGCTTCTTGGCGCAGTGGTCGGTGTGGAGGACGACGGGGATGCCGTAGGTTGGGGCAATGCTGCGGACGTAGTGGGCGCCGGCAATGGCACCGGCGATGGAAGCTTCCTGGTTGGGGTTGGGGATGCCCTGTTCGAATTAGTATGCGCGAGTTATTTCCTGTGGAACGTGTGCTTGTCTCACCTTTCCAGCAAAGTAGGCAGCGCCGCCCTGGGAGAATTGGAGGATGACGGGGCAGTTCTTTTCGCGGGCGGCTTCCAGAGCAGCGACGACAGTAGACGAAGAAGTCACGTTCTATTCATTAGCGCGCGTAGATTTACTCGTGTAGGAAGAAACGTACAATGGCCGGAATGGCAAAGTTCTTCTCCTGGGCGTACTCAAACAGACGGAGGACGTCATCGCCGACGATGACGCCGGTCTTGCGGGAGAGCTTCTCGAGGACACCCATGTTGTATGATGATGCGATACTATTTTTTTTTGAGATGATTTGATCTGGGGAATTGACAGTCAAGAGTCAGCGAGGTGAAAGAGTGAAGGAGTGAAGAGAAGGAGAAGGAGAAGGAGACGAGATGGTGGCAGCAGAAAAGGCGAAGTGAAAAGAAGTGGGGGGAGGCAAGAGGAAGGAGGGGTGGCTCTGCTGTGCTCGCTGCTCTGCTCACTGCTCACTGCTCATCCACAGCTGTTTCTGCTTCTGTGTCGCGGTGTCTCCAGTGTTTCCAGGTCCAACTGCAAGCTGCCAATTGCCAATGCAGCTAGCAAGCACACAACCAGAGCTCAAGCAAAGACGCCCTCACCGAGTCACCGGCGACTTGAAACGGAGCGCAGATGAGGTCAGCGTGAGCTCAGGGCAGGGCGGCCTCAGGCAGGATTATTCGCGACTCAATCAATGCCTACCTTTCACAGTGTGTGCTATGGTATGATGTTTCTAGAATCCAAGTCCAGTACCGGGAAAAAGGAAGCGCAGTCTTTAAATATTATATTCTCGAATACTATGATATAATCGATCCGGTTTCTGCCTTTGTGGTGGGGTTGGCTGCCTGAGGGCGCAGGCACCCTCTGATTCTGTATGACGTCCCGATTTGCCCCGCGCATTCATCATGCATTATATGTATGTATCAATTGCCTCCATACATTTTTATTTTATTTTATTTTTTTATATCTTTTTATGTTCCGTATATACTGCCACGAGTCCTTGTATTCTACACATTGCACTACTGAGTACATCAGCGCTGCTCTGAGAGTGAGGTCGTTACGTCAGCCGTTTGCAGTATCACGGAACTAGCATATACAACAGCTATACTACACCACGAATCCTGCTAAACAACTAATATAGACAAAAGTCACATCAGGGATATCCTACCATCCATACTTAGGTACAACATAGTTGTCCATTGACCACCTAGGCACGCCCATGTAGAGACGGACTACGGGAAACTCCGGCTCCATCCATCCATCCAGGCATATACGTATATCTTCCATAAATCAAATCACCAGATCAGCTATATTCGTCTAGTAGCACCAACAATTAATATTTAATAATGTTTCGTGTCATGTTTTGTGTAATCGTGCTGGCTAAGTATTCCGGGCTGCTCCCGAATACCTCGGGTATAGTATAGCTCACGTTCCGATCTAGTTCGTGCAAAGTTTGGGGTAGCTGGAGACAACTGTATTGATGCATCTATGTATGCTGTATATGCTATTTACGGGTGACTATATCCAATGTATATCCTCATATCATATTGATATATATTTTTGAAAAAAATGCGAAAATAGGAATGTATCAACTCGGCGCTGACGACGGCGCCGGCTTTTCCATCTCGTAGAACAGAAGATATACCTCCTTCTGCATCCCCAGCACATCGCTGGTCTTGCATTCCTTGACCTTGTCGTCTGATATGCGCCACCAGCGTTCAATGGTCTTGCGTCGGCGTAGTAGCCGTTGCGCATTCAGTCCGGATGACGAGCCTTGTTTTGAAAGGCTCAGCCGTACTGACGATGTGCGATGGGGAGTGTTGTCTTCGTCTAGGACCTCGGTAGAACCGGTTGCCGGCGATGCTGTGCCGCTGGCAGACTTCCTGGAACGCGTGCTTTGCAATGATAAACGCGGGTTGCCGGATTCTTGCGAGGACGATTTGGAGGCTGCTCGCGTAGATGTTGACGGGGAGTGTGTGGTTGGAGGCGATGGCGAGGGGTTGCTCGACAACGAAACAGACGAATCAGCCGGAGAGATGCTGAGAGGGCTGGCGTCGATTCCTAGAGAAGGAGAATGGTTCAACTTCTTCGTGGCTAGTAGACGTGGACTATTGGCCACCGACGGATTCTCGCTGCTAGCGCGGCTCTCCGCATACGATCGAAAGGCGTCAGGCGTAGAGAAAGGCGGGTATATATGACTTCGTCGGAATGACTCGTAATGCCCGCTGTGGTGGCTTCCCTTGTGACAAACAATTCCTAGCAATTTATACCATTTGCGGCTGAGAATTCCTCCCAGCGGAAGACGCTCCGGGAATGATACCTTGGCCGCGTTCTTAGTAGAGCTGCTCTGATCAAAGATTGACCGTGACAGGTGGATAGCAATGATCTTTGGAAACACGGTGATTCGCATGTGCCGAGCAATTCGGCGTTTAGGCGCCAACTCTGCGGCTGGGAGTTCGACCCCCTCCAAAGCCTGCTCTGGATCCGTTTCAAGGGCATGCTGGATCTTCGAAATCTCTGCGTCTAGACTTTCCTTCCCGGCAGCTGACGTCGCTTTCGTTTTTGCCACGATCTTGCTCTCCAGGGCATGTCGGAGCCGGCAGTTGTCACATCGAAAGTCGTCAATATACTCGGTCTTTAGCAGACCATCGAAGCACGAACTCAGCGTGGCAGAGCTCTTTTGCGGTACTTGCAGTGTGAGGTTGACGAAGGACGTCTTGTTTGGACGGTACTGGTAATGGCAGAATTGGCATTCGATCTGTGACTCGAGCTGCCCTTCCAGCGGGAACCCGTGCTCATTATCGATTTCTTTCAGTTTGTTGTCGATGATTGCAGGCAGGCCTTCTTTAGAACCATCGTCAATTCGCACGGAAACTTCTGTAGCTCCATTCTCTCCACTTTCCTCCGCACTCGACGGCTCGACTTCCGCGCGTTGCGCTCGCTGTCTTGCCTTGACTGCCGCGTGATATTCGTCACACAGACGCTCGGCCACAATTTGCAAAAATTCGTGCGCGTCCTGCTGATTGCGGCTGATTCGGGTACGAAATGCGAACTCTAACGCTTGGATAAAAGAGCGAGCCGAGATGGTTTTCTTGTAGATAGGTCGCTCATTCAGGCGGTCCAGCATTTCTTTCAATGCCAGAGTAACCGTACCTTGCTGCAGCTCTCGCTGCCTCTGGGGCGCGAGCTTGTGCTTTGTGTTTGTAGAAGACTCATCCGGGCCGGGCAGCTGGTTGTAAATCTCCGGTCCATCGAGTTCTCGCCGATGCAGTTCGCGGATCAGGTACACGCGTAGTTCGCCGAGGCCAGCCAGGGCCTGGAGCACGGAGTTGATGAAGCAATCGTTGGCTGGATTCGACAGGCCGACGACGCCCTTCTTGCGGTCATTGTTGCTCGACTCCTCGCCGTCGAGTGTAAAGTTCGGCCCAAAGACGTAAAACAGAGTAATGGCAGCCAACGAGGCTCCGGCCGCATAGGCGGCGACGGTTCCGGGTTTGTCAGGCATCAACAGTGGATGTGAGGAAGAAACAAGGCGCACTTTTGCTGTTGGATACGTAGTTCGTCCGTTACGGCGCCATTTCCGAGACGTGTCCGGGGTAACAGGAAGGGCCGGCTGTTAGTGCGGCGAGACCGGCGAGACCGGCGAGCACGAGCGACGAGAGAGAGTGGCAGCGATGGTATCTGTTCGTCTCGTATAGGCAAACAGCAATAGTAATCAATACGGCATGGTGTTGGTCGTGGTGGATGGTGGTGGATGGTGGTGGACAGTCAGCAATGGATTCCAAGGTTATTGGCAGCAGGAAGGAGTGCGGAGACGGCGGCACATAGTCTGTGCCGGCGGAAGGCGTCCCCAACGGCGGGCCCAAAGCAGCCGACCGCCAGCCCTAACCAAGTGCATGTTTATTCAGATTGTTCTGCCTTCCTGCTCTCCTGCTCTCCTGCTCTTCGAACCAACAAGATCTCACGGCGGATTGATCCGACCGTTCGTCCGTGCCAAGCATAGCATAAGACTTCAATTTGTGTCTTTGCCAATTTGGTGTCTCTGGCGATCTTTGGTCATTTGCGGGGACACTACGTACCTATTCAACCAACAGGAAGCAAGCCTGGCAATACGCTCTTAAATGTATAACGCTTCAACTGTATGTACTATGTGTTGAAACTTAAGCGTGCATGGAACGCCACCAGAGCGTCGTGCAACGATCCCGCAACGGACCTCGGCAGTGGCCCTGTATAAAGATTCACTACAAATAGTCAAATACAATGGGATTGTTCTGTATTTCGAATAATCGAATGCTCACAGGCTGCGGGTCTCAGACCAGCCTAATATAGCACTGAGAGCGAGCCGACGTCCGACGCCCGACAGCCGTTGTACATACATCCATGCTACATAAGCTTACTCCGTAGATACGCGTGCACCACCTAGGTAACTCCCTGCAGACCAGTATAAAAAGCGTAAATTCGCGGTAGCATTGTTGGTAGATCGCTGCATAAGTCCAACTTTCCAACTTTTAGTCTTGTGCTTGTAAGTAGTTGTTGGGGTATATATGCACCCCCCTCATCCACATTCCAGTCCTGGCATAAACATCTCCAGGTAGTAGGTACCTGTACTCCAAGCATACACTCTGTACATCTGCCAACATGATCCCCTACATCCTCGGCGCGCTCGCCCTCTTATTCCTCGTCCTGCGCCCCCTGTACAACTCCTTCCGCCACAAAGCCAATGCACGCCGTCTCAACTGCCTGCCACCACGCACCAAACAGAACAAATGGCCCTTTGGCATCGACCATTTCCGCCGCCTGGAGGCCGCCGACAGAAACTACACGCTATGCGAGGAGTTCACCACCATGTACAAGGAACAAGGAGGCGCCTCCTCGTTCCAGCTCTGGCTGTTTGGCCAGAGGCAGCTTTTCACCGCAGAGCCCAGGAATGTCCAGGCCCTGCTGGCCACTCAGTTCTCCGACTTTGAGATCCCCGACGTCCGACAGAAGAGCTTCTGGCCCATGTTGGGCGAGGGCATTTTCACCGCCAATGGCCCGTCCTGGTCACACTCGAGAGCCATGCTCAGACCACAATTCACGCGCCAGCAGGTCGCAGACCTCGAGCTGGAAGAAGCGCATGTGCAGCAGTTGCTGCTGCACATCAAGTCCGACCCAGCAACCGGCTGGACGCAGCCAACCAACCTGGGCCCCCTGTTCTTCAGACTGACCATCGACTCGGCAACGCAATTCCTCTTTGGCCAGTCCGTCGACTCGCAACTCCAAGCCTTGCCCGGCGGAATGTTAGAAACGAACCCTGCCAATGACTGGCGCAACCTGGCACGCCATTTTGACGATGGCATTAACCATCTCGCGAAGAAAACCCGCCTCGCCGAGCTGTACTGGCTGCACAACCCTGCCGAATTCCGAACAGACTGTGCAGAAATCCACCGCTTTGCAGACTATTTCGTGAAAGAGGCCCTCGCACGCACCGACGCCGAAGAAAAGGCCGAGGCTGCCACCGGCGAGAAGAAGCGCTATGTGTTCCTGCACGAGCTGATCAAGGAAACCAAGAACCCCATCGAGCTGCGATGCCAGTTGCTGCACATCCTCCTGGCCGGCCGCGACACCACCGCCGGTCTGCTTGGATGGGTCTTTTCCCTCCTTTCGCGCCACCCAGACGTCTACAAGAAGCTCAGAGAGACCCTCATTGAAACATTCGGCCCCTACGACGCTCCGCGCGAGATCACCTTTGAGCGTCTCAAGGCTTGCACCTACCTGCAGTACGTCCTGCAGGAAACCCTGCGTCTGTACCCGTCTGTCCCCATGAACTCGCGCATGGCCAACAAGGACACCACGCTGCCCAGCGGCGGCGGTCCAGACGGCACCAGCCCGATGTACGTGGCCAAGGGCGAGCAGGTCGCCTACTCGGTGTACATTATGCAGCGGCGGCCAGACCTCTGGGGCCCGGATGCGGACATGTTCGTGCCAGAGCGCTGGGTAAGCCGCAAGGCTGGATGGGAGTATCTGCCGTTCAATGGAGGACCACGCATTTGCCTGGGCCAGCAGTTTGCGTTGACCGAGGCTGGCTATGTGACCACGCGGTTGGTGCAGTTGTTTGATAGCATTACGGCGGTGAACGCGGAGGACAAGCACCAGCTGAGTGTCACGAGCGCGCCGAAAGACGTGCTGGTTAATCTGCACAGCTCTGTGGCTGCCTGAGGCATCACGAGTCTTATTTATTTATTTCCTGTTGTATGTATCAAAATTGCATCACCCTAGTTAATGAATAATGAATGATCAGTACCTCTCTTTTGAATGTCTACATTCATGTATATGCATATTTATTCATAATCATGCCCGACAACTTTTGGCGAATTTGATATATAACAATCTATTTCATATCATCAAATAGCGACGAGTTATTCAAAATACGAAACATCATGTCTATGGAAGAGTGGCAACATGCTGCTTGAAGAGGTCTTCGGCCTGTGTCCACACACGCGCCTTCGACCTGTCCTTGAGCTGCAACAGACTCGGCAACAGCGCCGTGCTGAACAGCTCAGAGCTCTCACGCGGAAGAAGCGAGGGCAAGTGGTCGATGCTGATGACATCCAATGGGAGCTCGTTGCCGAGGGGAATGTTGACTGGCACTGTAGGCTTGTCGAAGACAGTAGTGATGTCGTAAATGGGGATAGGGTTGTTGGGGTTAGTGCTATTCGATTTTAGCTTCGATCTTTGTAACAGACTGAAGTGACTTACGTATCAGCGCTGACATCGCACACCACGGATAGAGTGCGCTTGGGAGAGGAGAGGCTCTCTGCGTTGACAAACGGTGGGATCTTGGCCGACAGGTAGATGCAGTTGATGAAAATGTCCGCGTCCTCGACAATCTCCTTGAAGGGGCCACCTGTTTATGTTAGAATAAGGTCTTTCAATCGCACGAATGTATATGTTACCCTTCTTAGTCTCTGCCAAATCCCACTTGATGATGTCTTCATCAGGGATGCCAGCATCCCTGGCAAACTGAACAGCGCCGTTACCGCATCGTCCAAGCTACGATCTGTCAGTACAAAGCATATATGCGTGTATGCATGCGAAACTTACAGCTCCGATAACAAGCACCTTGGGAGACCGTCCGGCCTTCTTCTTTCCAGCCTCAAGCACGCCCTTAACGGACTCAATGAGCAAGGCCTCGCTGGCATAAGGCTTCTCGCCGGGAAGTGGCTCGTCCTTGCCGTGCGTCAACTGCCAGGCCCATGTCTTGATAGCCAATGCGGATCCTTATAAGTCAATACGCTTTTCGTAATACTATAAAATTAGAATGGTTACACACCAGCATATCCAGCGGAGTAGCCAAAAGCTGTTTCACGTTAGTTACTATGAAAGACCTGGAGGAAAAAGCGCCCTTACCAGCAACTCGCCTGCCAACATCGTCGGTCAAGAACTCAAGATCAAGCAGAGTACCGCCTCCCCGTGGCCACCGGCTCAACACCTTCTCCCAGCCGGCCTGCTTCTTGTAGCAATGCGCAAAAGAGATGTGCACATGTTCCAATGGGAAGTCGTCCTCGGGGAGTTCCTTCAGACCGAGGATATATGTATCTTTGGGCGCATCCTTCACCCATGACCCTTCGGGGACAAGACGGGCACCGACCTGCAATTGGCATGAATTAGAATGTTATATAGGGCGGCGGTGCGGATAGTTCATACGGCAGAGTATTCCTCATCTGTCACAACAAAAGTCAACATTTATTTCTTAGACAGGGAGACAAGAGAGAATACCATCGAAGATGCTTTGGCTTGATCGTTCTACTGTAACATCGTATCCTGCATCCAACAGAGCCTTTGTCGTGGTAGGAGTAACTATTTGAAAAAGTAGTGAGCATTGCATATATGTAGCGGGGTCGTTTTGAAAGGGAAATTTCAAGGGACAAGCTTACGAGCTGACCGCGCCTCGGCGTGCTTGGTCTCTGCCCTGAGCCAAATCTTTGTTCCAGACATAATTGAGTATTGAAAATGTTCAATTGATACAAAACAAGAAATGCGAGCAAAATCAGAGGACGATAGATCGATTGGAGATATTACTCATAGCGGATAAACTGTAACGCCGGGCCCCGCTTGCGCGATCGGCGGTGGGACTGTTGCCTGAGTCATAAGGCCTCAGCGCGTCTGGTTTATTCTATGGGAAACGAAACAATAAGTTAAGCTAATGGGATGTCTTGATGTAGGTATGTGAGAGAATAGTAATATATTCAACATTCTAATATACAATATATATACATATATATAGTCGCCAGAGAGGAGTATGGCCTGCACAGCTTGGTGCTGTGGAAATTCAAAGCTTGACTCCAGGATTGTCATGGAGATGAGGCCGTCGTACTCCGGACTCAACCACTGGTGAATTTCACGCCTCGTTATTGACCAAGCCCATTGAGTTGGCGAGATGAATAAATCCTTGCCGTGGAGAGGTCACCCTAGTATATAGCGAGCCTGTAATTTGAAATACCGCAAATACGGAGAGCGGAAGGTAGAACGGGATCCATCTCAACGAAGATAGGTTTGAATGGTGTCCACAGCTCGGTCAAGTACGGATCCGAGTCTTTGTCGAAATTCGGCGATGGCGGTTGATATGTATCCAGCACGAGTTTTCTCTTCTTGCATACCACGTCAGGTGTACGTGCGTAGTGAAACTCAGCCAAGAGCTAGATTTAAGCGTCCCATGAGCTCACTTAGTTCAGAGTGATCGTAAGCTTCAACAGTTTCGTCTGGCTTATCGGATAATATTTTCTCGATATGTGCGGAGAGTTGTTGCGCAGCCTTGTGCCTCTTCTGTTCTATTAAGAGGCGCATTGCATCTAGGTAAACTTGAATCAAGAATTTTTCTCGAGTGGGAGTTGATTCGCCGCGAGCGCTCTGTATATATTTGAGGAGAGGCCGAGCATCGGGATGTGAGGGATGGTATACTCGCATAGCATGCTGCCAAACCTGGAGTCTAGGAACTTCATCCAAAGCCTTGCAAAAGTCGTCAAAGACCGAGGCGGGGACTGTCTTGCGCTCTTTGCTTCCCTTTTCAACTATGAACCGAGCAATATGCACGGCAATGGGTACAAAGGTATCCTTTTTCTCAGGTTCTGCCCTGGAGCAGGCGGTACTGAACTTCTGCAAGGCGGCGGCAAGCCCCCGCCCATAATAGAATTCCGCAAAGACGTAACAGCGGAAAAGGGCATTGGACATTCGCTTTCCATCTTCGGGGCTGATCACCGCACTGTTTAAACTGAGGTTGTCCAGTTCTCGGAAGAGAGAGCTGATCTGGTCATGAAGGCCTTCCGCTGCCATGAATTTGAGAGCGGATTGGAGTGGGGGAGCGTCCGTGAAGAAAGATAGACGTGTGGTATAATCTGATGCCCAGAACCATTCAACCACTTTCGCCCCTGCGCCTGTGTTTTTCGCCAGTTCTCGCAGGTTTTTCGGCTTTTTACCAAACAGGCGTAGTTGTGCGTTCAGACAGTCGCCGATATCAGTGACAGTAAGATTTCCAGCCGCGGCCAGGTCGTCGAGAACCGCCATTGGGCTTTCCGCCATCTTCTCTCTCAGACGCACCTTTTCAGCTGCTGCTCCGGCTGGAGGGACCAGAGGCTTAGAGGGAACGACGCGAAAGAGAGGATTTTCTAAGATAGACTGCAAGTGTTGGTTCGCGGATTGGGCGGGCTTGATGGTATCTGCCGCATCGAGCTGGCGACGGAACGATGAAGTCAAAGCAGACAACAGCTGCTGGGACTCTCGCGGCGTTTGGGGGAGTGGCTGGTGGATTTTGGGCCACCACCGCTTGGCGCTCAGAGGCGCAGTTCTCTTCATGGCGACTGCTCTGTTTCAAGAAGAGGATGAATGAGAGAGAGAGAGTGAATGAGTGAATGGCTGCCTTGAGGTCTCAGACTCTCAGGTGAGGTTGCCAGGAAGAACTCGGCCAATCCGGATTGGGCGCGGCTAGCCAGAAGCGGTTAGTCGCACGCAAGCCACAGTGCGGACTCTGCTGCTCCGGAGAGAGATTCACGCTGCCAGCTTGAACAGGGAGTGAATTGCAATTGTTGTTTGAATGTAGAGTAGAAAGTAAATAAATACATACCACAATGATTAATTCTACTGAGAAAACCCACACGACGGCGTAGTTCTTCAACTGTCCATGGACGACGCCATCGACGATCCTTTTGGGCCTAGCTTAGCCGCCTCGCTAAAGCCGGCGCAAGCAAGAAGAGCCAAACTCAGCTCTGGCAAAAGTCCTCCTCCTCCTTCTTGTCTGCTTCTTAAACCATTCTCTCTCCCCACCACTTTCTTGCATCTCACATCGGGCGGCCCTTCTGCTGCAGAGCTGGTGCTTACCTCGCCGAGAGGGTGCATCATTCGAATTCCCCGATTCTTTTTGACAAATCTAGCTTTTCCTCCTTGCCTCTGGGCACCTGACCCGTTTGCAATCCCTGTCTACGCTCTCAATCCAACCCTACCTGTCCTCCGCGATTGCCATTCCTAGTCCACATCCTTCTTGCGAACCAGCAACCTAATATCACAAACACAGCCATGTCCGAAGTTATATCCAGACCCTCAGCGCCGCGTGGGCGCGGCTCAGCCCGAGGCGGCCGAGGCGGCTACAGCTCCAGAGGTGGTCGAGGCGGCGCTCGATCAACCAAGGCTGACATTGCTGAACCTACCACATCGTTTGAAGATGAAGGAGAGATCGGCCAATTGAAACTCAAGTATGCGACCGAATTGCCCACGCTCAAGGAGCTCTTCCACGACTGGACAGACGAAGATCTAGTGTTTGCCCTAGAGGATGCGAACGGTGTTCTTGAGACTGCTATCGAGCACATCAGTGAAGGTACGGCTCCAAGGCATTGTTCCATACATAACAATGGCCGTTTGCTAACTAACAATTAACTAGGTAATGCTTCTCAATGGGGTGAAGTCAAGAAGAAGACTACCGATCGCTCCCGTCCGAAAACGAAGGATCTGCCCAAGACCCAGACCGGCGGTGCCGAGACAGTATCTGCAACTCGTGGTGGCCGTGGCCGTGGAGGATTTGAGGGTCGCGGGGGCCGTGCCCGAGGAGATCGAGGTCGTGGTGGCCGCGGTGGACGAGCCGCCGGCGTACGTGACGAAAAACCTGCACCAACTGCCGAGCCAGTCGACACGGCCATCCCTACCGAAACGCCCGCGACTGCTGATGTTGCAGCGACCACAAAGCCCGTCGAAACAGCCGAGACCGTGAAGGAACAACAAAAAGAGGCTCCTAAACTTGCCGAACCTGCGAAGAAGGGCTGGGCAAGCTTGTTTGCTAAACCCACACCTCCTCCTCCCCAGAAGAAGCCACCGCCTGCTGCTGTACCCCCTGCTGCACCACCTGTTGAAACTCCCGTTGAACCAAAGCCTGCCGCGATTGCGCCACCTGTACCTGCTGTCGTACCTACCACGGAAATACCAAAAACCCAAGTACCCGAACAACCTCCAGTACCGCTGAATGAACCCGCAAACGAAATCCCTCCTGCTCAGTCTTTCGAACATGTCAAAGATGACCTCACGAAAACAAACCTCGACCAAGTTCCCGACGTCTCAGTACCTCCTGCTACCGCAACAGCCGCCAGTACGGTTGCAAGCGTTCAGGATCCCAACTCTCTACCTCCCGTAACCCCTCAAAGCCGTGGTCTTGCATCTGGTTATGCTGCCACTGCTTTCAAGGCTGCCGGCAACCAAGGCCGTGCTCCCAGTTTCCAACGCCGTGTCCTGGAACAACAGGAAGCTGTCGTTATGCCCGCTAACCATGCTGTTGACCGAGCTGCTGTTCAGTTCGGCAGTATGGGCTTGAATGGAAATGACTCTGTTGATATCGACGAACAAAGAGAGGAGGCTGAAACCCGAGCTCAGCCCCCTCAGCATTCTCCCGTTGCTCCTCGTGCTTCTCTTCCGCCCCCGACCCAATCTCACTCTTCAGCTGAAACTCCTTCCGTTGCCCGCCCGGCTCCTGGATTGCCTCCCGTTCCTCAGGCTGCTTCCTCGGATGCAGCTGCCTTTAATGACTTTGGCCGATACGGTGAAGCCCAGAAGCCCTACGACCCGTTTGCACACCACCCAACGCAGACCCAGGCTCAAGAGCCATTCTCCCACCAGGCACCTACTCAGGCTGCGGTAACTACTGGCAGCGAGTACTCGCCCTTCTATGCCGCCGATCAACAGCGACTTCCCTACAACTACTACGGTTACCCTTCGCAGGACTCCACCGGTCAGCGTGGTGCGGCCGGCTTTGCAGTGTCCGGAGCTGAAGGACAGCCACAGGCTCCAGCTACCCAGACACCTAGCCGCTATGGACATGCAGAGACACCTGGCAGTGGTCAAAACACCCCTAACCCGACTCTCCCCATCACAACCCAGTCGCAACAGCCATCCGCCCAGCACATTCCTGGTGGACAGCAGGGCGCTCATGCTGGTTACGGCTACGGATATCCTTACTACTCTCAACCACACTACGCTCAATCTTACATGAACATGAACCAGCAGCATCAATACGGCCGCAACCGTCCTATGTATGATGATGCTCGTCGATACGAAGACCACTACATGCCTCACAGCAACCAGTACGGTTACACCAACCAATATGCCGCCCCATACGGCAAGGGTGGCGTGTACGGTCAACCTTTCTCTTACGACCACTCGTCTTCTCCAGCGAATGCGGGCGGCTTTAACCAGGCTCTTCCAGGTCGTGACTCTGTCTATGGTCGTGCTGGATCTGCTCAGCCCGAGAACCAGCAATCAGCTGCTGGAGCAAACACTACGTTCGGCTCAGCCGTCCCCGACGTGTTTGGACGCTCGCAATCCGGCTTTGGTCAAAACCAGCCTATTTCTCAGCAACAGCCCGTAAGCAGCGAGGAGGCTACCAAGGGATTCGAAGCATCCAAGACTGGTGGACCAAGCCCTTCGCTTGCTCAGGCTAACCGACCTGGCTCGGCGACGAACAGCATTCCTGGTCAGTCCCAGTCGCAGACTGGCTTGCCCCCTCTCCAGGGACAACAAGGCCAGCAAGGCTTCGGCGGCTACCCTCACCTAAACCCGCAATATGGCGGTGGACTGGGTGGATTGAGCAGTCACCAGGCTGGCGGAGTCAGCCAGAATCATCACCAAGGAAGTACATACGGAAACTACGGCGCTGCAGGATTTGGTAACTACTACGGAAATTCGGGACGCGGTGGATGGGGTGGGAACTATGGCCATTAATCGAACTTAAGGGATAAGGGATGATGAGTCTTACGGCGTTTCAACTCTTCCATCTGAGTGTTTTTCTTTTTTTTTTATCTACTATTAACTTTTTCCCCTCTCTCTTACTTTTGACTTGTTTCAATTATATCTGGTGACTCTGGTTGAATAAAAATCCAGCGAAGGGAAGTGCTCTCTCGCTACGCTGTATTCGAAATATGTCTTTGCTCTTTTTTTTCTTCTCTCTTGCTGTGATTTAGAAGCATGCTTTAGGGAGAATGGGAAAGAAAAAGGAGTCGACATGGTATTTTGTGTTCTTTTTTTTTTCCTTTGCCTTTTTTCAAAAATTCATCCGTGTCTTTATTTTTTCTTTTCCTATCTGTATTACACAATTACCAAACACCACACATTGTGACATCTCTCTTCTCAGTTAACTAGGTATTATTATGATTATGGACGAGGGAGGTCTGGATGGGTTTCTACTTTGATAGCTTTGCAAAACGGAAAAAAATATTGGGGTTGCTCATTTTACTTTACTTTACTCTGCTTTACTGCTATATTCTAGTACCTTTTTCTTTCGTATGAACAAAAAAGAGACTAGGGCTATGACATGACTAGGAAAAAGCAATCATGAAAAGGTCTATAGCAGAATAGCAAGACAAGGCTCTATTAGATGAATTCTATTCCTTTCAGAGTTGACCTGAACCAATCTTCATATCAAATTATAACTACTACTAGTTACATGCATGAAAGAAATGCAAATAAATAAGCAAAACACCAAAAATGACTGACTCCTTTGAATTATAAAACACACTGGCTATCAAGCACTTTTATTAATTAAGTGTGGACCAAGTGTCAATATATCAGATATACTTTTATAATCCCAAGCCTTCGCTGCCAACCTTGTGGTAAGGCGGAGTGGCATCAACTGCACGAGCTTCGTCGAATCTCCAGACTCCGCCCGTTCGATCACTGTCGATGCCTGCACCATTGCCATGGGAAAGATCAAGCATTGTGGCCAGTCGCATGAATGTATGGTCCTCCTTTTCGTTGACCCGCTTGAAAAATCGCCGCTCCCATTCCGTTCCTTGCTCCTTTTCTTTCTTGCGCAGTTCACGCTGGGCGACTTCGATCTTGGACTTGGCCACGGATGTGGCATCCATGTCACCGCGTTCAATCCCTTGCGCTACATCTCGCCAGGCTCGGCGGCTTTCATATGCGTCTTGCTCTTCGAGGGGGGCGATTGTTAGAGATGTCGTCTTCATGCTGCTAACAGTAAAGGTCTCGACGTCCTTCTTTGAGCGGGCATCTCGGAGCGTGAAGCTGCTTGACCATTGCCCGTCAGCGGTATACAAGGGGTGCTTCTCGCCGTCACTTTCTTTATACAGCACAGCAGAGAAGGTATTCTTTTTTCCACTCAACCATCCCTTTCCGGAGAAGTCGATCTTCGAGACATAGCCGCTCGAGCTGGCAATCTTGGTTGACTTCTCTAATTCAACATAGGGCGTCCCGTATATCAAGGATTCAATGTGAATACTGGGCAGTGTTATGAGGTAGTATTCTTGGTCAGCTGGGTTGCTTTTATCCTTGCCGGGCGGTGTCAATGAAAGATAGGCATGGCCCAGTTGTTTCACTTGGATTGTGCTGGAGAAAGAGGCCTTTTGGGCGTTGTAGCCTTGGAGCTGTATTTATGTTAGATAAACTTGACCTCGTCACGTCCAAAGTCGTACTACTCACCTCAATGCCGTGTTTTGCGTTCACTATGGAGTATGCCGTTGCCGGAGGATGATGGCTACCACAGGTTAGCTATGTCCCCGCCATCATCTCATCTGGGTGTCACCAAAACACGCACCTTACTTGCTCGCTGATCAGACGTGTCTCGCCGATATCCTCGCTCTCTTCCCACCGGCCCAAGAATAACTCGCCCAGGAACGGGTTGAGGGGTTTTTTCTCGCTGCCAAGTTTCTCGCTGCGAGAGCAGTATTGCTGGTGCAAGGTGCTAAGGAACCACTTCAGCACCAGCAGAGCTCTCTTGGCCGGATCGGCCTCTCGGGCAGGGGCGACGAAAAGCGCAGGGTGTTCGCACCAGTACGCCGAGTACTCGGTGAGGGAAGTCGTCGAGAGGATGAACGGCGGGGCGGTAAGAGACGAGAGGTCGCCGTTGAAGGAGGCAATGGACTGGAGGAGTCAGTTATGCTCTTGCAGATATAAAGGTATTCCGAATAGTTTGGTGGAAGAGTGCATGATCGATAATTTATCTGATCTGGTTACCTTCAAAAAGCTGGTCCACGAGGTCTTGCTCGCCGCGGGGACAGCACTTTGTTCTTCCTTAGCAGCCATATTCGTGAGAGTGCATGCGCTTCAAGCAGCAGTATCGGATTGTGTGTATAGAATAGATATCTCAATGCGCGCAGAGAGCGTGAGAGAGCCAAAGCGAGAGTACGCAGCCAAGAGAAAATGTTATGTGGAAGCCTCGCGGAGATCTGCGGTGGAGCTGCAGGGCTGTGCTTGCCTAGTCCGACGTCATCGCTTGACTGCCCAACCGCAACCTCACCTCATCTCTCGCGATCGTCTGTCCACTACATATCCATGGCCAGTGCCATTGTCAATCTCAACGCCATGGCAGCTGCTGATCATTGCGCGCCCTGACAAGTCCACATGCGTTTCTGTGCCGTGTCCAATGGGATCACGCGACCACGCCGGAACTACGCTGCATGTCGCGATGCACCATTCTCAGCTACATGCCATGGACCAATTCATATAATTGACTAATTCATTCTCCCTTCGCTAGCTATACAACTATATGTTTATATGTCACGCACTACTCTATATCTTTTATGGCTGCCATAGCCTAGGTACCCGAAATCACGTCAACCGAAATGAAAACAATCACGCTGCGTTCCCTCGAGCATTGTTCTTCTCATCGGCCTTCTGTCTCCAACTGGACCCCGCTACCGTGGTGAGCCAGATCAAACCTCCAGCTGTCGCAAGGAACAAAGCAGATATAGTGCTGAACCAGCCAACTCCCATGGCTTCAACCGCCGGCAAGACCACTCCGGTTCCTAGCGCTCCAAATGCGTACCGAAACATATAGTTCCCGGCGACAACCTCGGCGCTTTTACCCTTGGACTGCATCACATCAAGACAATAGGTGTTGAGACTGGGGAAACAAAAAAGCTGCGATACGCCCTGTAGAAACAACGCAATTACGGGCACGGGAATGCCGCCGACTGCCTGGTCAACTGTCCATCCGTAGATGAGCACGAAGCCTGGAATTGCTATGCCCAAAAAGAACAGGCAAGACTTGAGGCGATCCTCAGGCACGCGGACGCCATTGCGTTTGCGGATCCATTTGCGGACAATGTGGTCGGCCCAGCGGCCTCCGAAGAGCGTGCCGACGAGATAGCCACTGCCAGGGGCTAAGTAGAAAAGGCCCGACTCGATTGGTGACGTGAGGTGGAAGCGCGGATTGAGAACGTATGTAATCGGCGTGAGCAGAGAGTATTGGTTCCAGACTAGGGCCGCAGAAGCCATCCCGGCAAAGAAAAGGTTAGGATATTGGAATAAAAGGATAACAACTCGAAGCGGGTTCATCCGCTTCCAAATTGCACGCGTCTTCTCCATGGGAGATAGGTCGGCGAGGTCGGAAATAGTTTTGTGTGGAATGGTTTCTGGGATGAAGAAAACGACCAGAACGAATGCAAATCCGGCGAGCGCGGTTTGAACCCAAAATATGACTCGCCATGAACGGAAGGTCACAATTAATCCCTATAGTCAAATAAATTATGTTTAGCGGGATTATTCACTAACAGACACCGGCAGAATGGGAAGAGCATACGCCTAGAAAGGGCCCGAGGGCTGGACCGACCAAGGTCCCAGAGAGAAACCACGCGAGAGCAGTGGCTCTCTCTGTCGGAGTGTAAATGTCGCTGATGCAAGCACTGCCTACAACAAGGAACGATGTTCCTTGAAACGCGGTGAGGGCTCGAAAGATGAAGTATGCAGGCAAGTTTGGTGACAGAGCTGTTGCCATGCTGAATATGAAGAACAAGAACGAGCTCGAGGTGGACATCTAAGGTCCATCAGTTTGTAAATCCGTTAAAGTGGATGGATGTCAATACTCACAGGTTTCCTTCCTAAGATCTGGCTGAATGTTCCCCAAAAGGTTGACGACAGGCCCATGAAAAGCATAAACACCGCATTGCTTGCGTTGATAACACTTCCTGTAGTGTTGAACGTCGCGGCTACTTCGGGAATTGCAGCAAGAATTGATGTTGATGAAATAGGCGCCAGGAACGAACAGCAGGCCAGAATGGCCACAATGATTCTTTTGCGAGCCGGGGAGAAGCGTTGATACTGCTCTGCGTTCTCTTCGCGGTAGGCATTGTCCGAGGCATGCATGTCCTGATGCGAGACATGGCTGCGAACAATGTCGAGGCCATTGACATTCCTACTAGTCTGGTTCGTAGGTGTCTGGACGAGACTTGCAAGATTCTTTTCCACATCCTGTTCGTGGCCACTCTTTCCCTCGTCGCTCTCGGAGCAACGAGTCACCCTGTCCTCGGTCTGGGATTGGGTCTCTCGAAAGCTGCCAGAATCCGAAGTTGAAGCTGAACTGGAGGCGCGGTCACCCACGTCACCCACAGCCTCGGGGCTCTTCTCTGCCGCCATTGGTCTTCTTTTGATCAATGAGTAGTAAGATAGAAAGAAATGTTCTGTGTTGTCTTGAGATTGAAGAATAGATGTGGTACTAGTTGTAGTTATAGAAGAATCGGTGCCACATTATACACCAGTCGTGTCCATGGACGGAGTATTTATAACCTCCCAGAACAAATATTGACAACAATTGATGGTCAAGAATATATCAAAGAGCATTGCTATGCTATACTAGCAAACAAGCACCTCGTATAAGTGTAAACGATTAGGGAATAAATGTATACCCTTGAAACTTGTAGCAGATGACTCACGTTGAGAAGCGGTCAAACGAGCAGGGTCATCATATTTAAACAATCGAACTAAAAACAGGACCCAAGCTAAGTATAAATATTTATGGTCTAATGCTAGTTCCAAATGGAACCCACTCCTGGATGGATCCATTGGCGATGTGACGTCTGGAGCCCAAGACATAACAAAACGATATACATGCCTGGAAGTAAAGCATAATGGCCCAATGAGCACGCAGCAAACTATCGAGGATCATCCGCAGCAATGCAAATTCCTCCAATGATAATTCGAAATCGGAAACTAGATCAGATATGCACCTAACTAACGAGAAAAAATTTTCTTCTATTTTTTTCTTTATTTTGTGTTAGTGAGGAGAAAGGCGAGGGAATTTTTGGGGGCCCGGAAAAGTATCCGACTACCGCTGTAGTCACCGAAGTTCGGACAGCTTGGCGCGATTGATAGCCTTCACGTTTCTTGCTTTGCTTCGTATCGATCACAATCTGGACTGGACAAGTATGATTGCTTACAGTATTCGAATGGATTTGCATATGATTTTCGCCGATACCGATACCTGGACAAGGGCTTGTTTCCGGTCCCTTTTCAAACATTCATCGAGTCCGGTCGAGGGAGTATGTTTTGCATGACAATCAAATCAATACAGGGATGATGTAAACAGTCTATAATTATATACGCCTAATTGTGTTTATGGAATACGTATGCTCGTGTTGTGTTAATCTATGTTTTCTTTTCCCTTTTGATATACTGGCAAGTCTCGTTTGCTTCCAGCTGGATGTTGTTCTAGACGGTTTCCTAAAGCGGCAATTAGGGCATCCGCCACAAAGGCTATATGTTAGTTTGTGTCACTGGTTTGCTTCGCTTACTTGCTTTACGAGGACTACATGATATAAAGGTACCTAGGTATTGTTTATTATAGAAAAGTATCAATGGATCAATGCTATAGTTATGCTAACAAAACGCCTCTCCATGTAACGACAAACAACTTATGCATATTCGAATTAGAAGCAAAATGCACCTTCATATATCTAGATTCGTGACATGACGAAATAGTACTTACCTTCCATGCATCCAAATTTTGTTTTTGAACCGTCTAGTCGTTTACTTGCTTTTAACCAACTCGACCAGTTCTTCATACTCCCCGGTTTTCTGCAGCATATCGCAAAATATACCGTCGCGATTGATCAGTTCCAATGGTGAGCCCATTCTATATTAGACGCATTATTAGCATTAAGTACTTAATAGTGTAGACGTACAACGATATTTCTGAAGTAAAAAGGAATACACTTACTCGAGAATTTCCCCACCGCCCATGACAATCACTCTGTCATAATCCACAATTGTCCGCAGACGATGCGCGATTGCAATAATGGTTGACTCCGGGAACTCGGAACGGATGAGCCGCTGAATGTGCTCATCTGTCTCCCTGTCCACAGAGGCGGTGGCTTCATCTAGCAGCACCACTTTCGCACGGCGACTGACCGCGCGGGCTAATCCTAGAACCTGCCGCTGGCCCTGGCTGAAGTTCTCGCCGTTCGCCGCAACAGGGGTGTCTAGTTTCAGGCTTTCGGATATGGTTCTGTGTCTGCTTCCGTTTTCTTCGTCGTCGTCGGAGCTTGTTGTGGTGGCTACCTCGATGGATGTGCAGCAGGCAGACAATGCAGATTGCAGCTCTGTCTCACCGAGCTCACCAAACGGGTCGAGGTTCGATTGCACATCGCCCGAAAACAGGACTGGATCCTGCGGAATCAAAGCGATGCTTGTACGCAGGCGATTGCGTGGGATCGTGCTAATGTCGACGCCGTCAATAGTGATAGACCCCGAAACAAGTTCCGTAAATCGGAGTAAAGTCAGTCCCAGCGTGCTTTTCCCACTTCCTGTCCGGCCTACGATGCCAATACGCTCCCCCGGTTTAGCAACGAAGCCTATGTTGCGAAGAATGTTGGGTCCGTTGTGGTACTTTGCTGTGACATTGGAGAATTCGACTTGGCCTGCAGTCGGCCAGTGAGCTGGTGGCAATTGGCGTTGCACCAGACTAGATTGGGTTTGAGAGGTAGAAGGGGTCTTCTTCGCCTCCAGCGCATATTCTGCTTCTTCCGGCTCAATCTCTGCGTATTCCCTCACCCGTTGAAAGGCAATGAGCTCTACCTCCAAATCGTTCATGCTTCGGACTAACACCAGTATAGTCTGTCCAAGGCCGACTGCATGCGATAGTGAGAACCCAACCAAACCGGGATCCCCTCCAGTTTTGTACGCGAGAAAACCAACAATTGCAGTAACTGTCGCGGCGCAGAGATCTAAGCGTACAGCGACCCAGCGATTCGAATTCAATTGTGCTTCCAGTGTCCGTGCATGGACTGCGACCTTCTCTGACAGCAGGGAGCGGAACCTATCGTCCATGCCATCGCGTGCACGAATAACGCTGAGGCCTGCCACGGAATCGATAAAATGTATAAAAACCGGAGACGCGTTGATAGAGACAAGCCGTTTGACTTGGACCTGCGTCCGCGTATACATTTCACCGACAAGAAATCCAACTCCACAGACGACGCACGCGGGCAAGATGAATATTGGCATGACAGAAGCGATGCTCGCGACGCGGAACAGGAACCGAATAAAATTGTCAATCATCTTGTTAAGGTACTCAGGCAGATTCGCATCCATTGATCTTATGTCATTTCCGAATCGGTTGATTGCACGTCCGACGGGATTCTGATCAAACCACGATACAGGGGCATTGAGGATGGAATGGAGGAGCTTACGGTGCATTCTTCGGGCAGCCCTCCAGCCTCCTGCTTGAAACAGGATAGAGTTGAGTAGTTGCAGGGATAGATACGTCAAGATCGTACCGGCATAGATTGGGAGGTAGTAACCCACGTTGGGAATTGCAACGCTGCGGTCGTATGCATCGGCCCAGATAGAAAGCCAGTAGGTGATCGAAAAATAAGCTACTTGCACACTGAGGGTAGAAAGCACGGCAACGAAAAGGAAGCCCAAGCCGCCAAAGCTGAACAGATATTCAAGTGCTGTCATTCAATGTTAGATTTCAATCGACCATTATTCACAGGGGAGAAGGGAGTATACCTATATTTCGTGAGATTCGCCCCGTAGATTGCTCTGCTACTAGGCGGGAGGAGGCTGCTGTCTGCTGTGGTAGCACGTTGTCGGCGGGAGTTTCAGCAACGACAGCCTTGTTTGAGTCAACGTCCCCGTTGATCTGAGGAGTTGCCACGCCTGAAGACTCTACTACAGTCGGCTCAGTGGAAATTGTGCTCGCACACGAAGACGCCAGTGGCCTGTCTTTCCTGACTTGAATTGATGAGACTGCCCCGTGCTCTATGTTCACTACCATTTGAGCATCTTCTAGGGCCGATGGAAGGTGCGTCACAAGTATGACTGTTCTTCCCGCAAGGAGTCCTCGGCGGAAACATTGGTCATACACCCAGACAGTAGTATGGGTGTCCAAAGCTGCAAAGACATCGTCCAAAAGCAGTGTGGATGCTTGCGAATAAATGGCTCTCGCCAGTGACACTCGTTGTTTCTGTCCTCCTGAAAGACTGGTACCACGTTCACCAACGATAGTCGAATCGCCGTCTGCAAGTTGTTTGAAATCTGGGAGAAGGCCACAAGCAGCCACGACGCTATCGTAACGACTCTGATCAAAGTCACCGTAAAATATAATGTTCTGACGGATAGTGTCGTTCTGCAGCCAAGCCGTCTGAGGAACAAACGCTACGTCTGGGGGGCAAGTTGCTGTACCGGACTCAAGAACGGTTTCTCCAATCAAAGACAGAAGTAGAGAAGTCTTTCCTGAACCGGTAGGGCCAGCGACAACGTTCAGCGCATTCTGTACGAATGAAATAGAAAGATCCTGCAACCTGAATGCTGCCGCCGGTGTTCGGCGAAAAGTGGCATTTTCAAAGGCCGGAGGTCCTTGGGGATGACGTTTGACCTCAACTGCCGATTCAAGGAATTGATCAATACGGCGGAGAGACTCGATACTAGTTGAGGCATTACGCACAATGTTAGACACCCATACACACTGCGACCGGAGAATTTCCATGATGGACAAAGCGGTAAATGCTTTTGGTGCATCTAGCCTGGTACGGGTGAGAAGAACTACGGCGGAAAACGAGATCAGAAGACTCATCATAGGCAAGAGATCTGCAGCCAGGGAAATGAAGGCAGCTGTGAAATTGCGCTTCCATACTCGAGTCTGTTCCACTTGCCGTAGCACATCAACTTCTTTCTCCATTGCAGGCTCCCAGCCAAAGTACTTGAGGGTTCTGATTGAGCCGAGATATTCCGTGATTTTGGATATTCTGGCATCAGTGGCCCGCATCAGAGTTCTCTGCACGCGAGACACGCGTCGTGATGCTAGGGTGGGCAAGGGAGACAGGAGAAACAAGGTTGCTACACCAAACAAGGATGGCCAACCAAGCAAGCGGTACAAGAATATGATAGCGATTGTGACGGTGAAGGGAGTAACTACCAGCACGAAAAAGACCTCACGCCCGTTGTAAATAGCCTGCACATCAGAAGACATCAATGTCGTGATATCGGCCTGTCTATTTTTGGACAGCTCCTTGTCTACTGCGCTCCCCGTGTGGTCCACCTTCCTATTGGCAATGGAAGAGTCGTAGACATGCGAGCGGATTGCAGTATTATATATGTCCTGTACGAGGGACATATTAACCCGAACCAAGAGTCTTGTAGCAATGAATATGTAACGCTGACTACACAGCGAGCGAAGGGCAGGACCGATGAATAGCAGCGCAATCCATACCAAAGGATGCACAACTGCATTTATGGGGTCTTGAAGATATCCCAGCAGTCTCATCAAGGCAGTCGGGGCCAGGAACTCGCCAAATGCCAGAAGGGCAGACCAAAACATCATGCCCCGGATGTCCACCTTCAATAATCGACATAAAGTAACGAATGTCTTACCACCTCGTCGCCGCTGTTTTTGGATGGCCGCAAACCATTTTTTCGGGGCGTCGTACGAGGGGAGAATTGGCAAGTCGTCCATGGTCAAATCGTGCCGAAGGCCACGAAGAATCAAATAGGTGATCCATTCATAAGTATAGAAGTATGAAAGAAGCGAGGAGGTCTCCTCTAAGGAGGCCTTCTCGGCGACAACCAAGTCTTCATTGCATTCATCCTCATTGTACAAAGTACGCTCTGGGCGTGGAGAAATCACAGGCACGACAATTGTTCCAAACAAACATCCAACCAGGGCTGATTCGAGAGGACCCGGCCGGTAACTTGTGCCAACGATAGCTAGTGGTAGAAATGACTCGGCAGCAGCCAGAAGCATAGCAGCCACTGCGATAGTGTTGACATGGCGAAATACGCGGCTCTGAACAGAGCTATTCCCGGCAAACCTCACGGTATACAATATAGCGATATAGCCAAGGAATAGCGATCTCTTCCAGCTGGCATCTTGTGAAATAGTGGTGGCAATGCTAATAGCGAACGACGCAGCGGTAAAGACGATCTGTGCGATGGTATATGCGATGGGGGTATAAAAGCGAGGGGGGTTGCTATCTCCAGCTTTCGACTGGGACCAGCGCCGCCATGCAAGAAGAAGCAAGTAATGCAACGAAAAGACAGAGATCGACAAGAGGAATAGGCCTAGATATACATCTCCGCGGGCGATGAAAAGAGCGATGTTTTCGGTGCGGGACTGCCACACGTGCCTGTGTCTGAATGAGTCTCTTTGCTCGTCGCCAACCAGGGCATTCATTCATTCATTGCTTCATGCATCACTTACCGCTGATTTGCAGACTGCAATACAAATTGACCTTGAGCATCTGCAGTAAAGCGATTCATTTTCTAGATGCACGCTGACCGACGGCAACGAAGATCGCACAACGGAGCACACGCCTCATTCACAGGACGAGAAGAAAAGAAGGACATCCCCGTTCTTGTTGTTGGATTTTCGGTCTGGCTTGACATGGTGCATGGCTGCTAGCTCGAGTAGGTACTAGTAGACGCATGTCTGTGGCGCAATCGGCTCGTTGAATTTGCGATAAGCTTGCGGCCGGGGAAGGTGGTTGGCCGCTGGGGCTCGGAGTACCCGTCGTTTTGTTCCGAGACGCGGCCTGACGGTTGAGGCATCGGCTTTACTGCGCTGCATCTGGCAGGTTCATCCGATCTCTCGGAGTACTTTCGCTGTGCTTTACTCCGTGCACATACAGTATTGAACAATTTGAATATAATTCATCTGACATCTAGAGTCCTTGCATAGACCCATGGATTGTCATTTCCCCTCCTGAAACAACCGTGGAACAGCCTACGATCGACCAACGAGTATACTTCAACGTGATGTCAATTTTATGCATTGGTACACTCTTATCAGTGATATCATGGCGATTGATAAGCCATCACTGTGTAGTCTGTAGCCTGTACTACAGTTGCGTACTGCGTACTATGTTAGAATAAGTCGATCAGGGACAAGCATGCAGATCTCACAATGTCATCTTTGCATAATATTAAATACCTACGTTGTAAATGCATAGGGAACCACGGCTCTAGACCGGCCACCGAATCTGGCGCGCAACACGTGCCGTGGAAGCCTGAAAAAGAAGGGAGAAAAAGACCCACGCGGATAAGACGACGACGTCATGGTCTCCGAGCCTGCAAAACAAGGCAGACGCAATTGGAATAGAATCGAACAGAATTTGGGATGGAGAAAGAAAAAAAAAAGAATGGTATAAAAGATGCGCCGAATTCCCATCGCCGCCATGGCCAGTCCATCTTTTTCCCAATTAGACCTAGAATCTAGATCCCTGTCCTTACTCTATCTTTTCTATCGGCTACATACTACGATATAGTCCAATAATATGGCTTCACCCGAGAATAACGTGCGCAGAAAGGTGGTCTGCTTCTCAGGTATATCCCTGTCTCAGTGATTTATGCTCGCTTTGTATAGTCCAGAGTAAAAGATTGCTAATAATATTTTGCGCGTGCTGGGCAGACTTCGATGGAACCATTTTCATGCAAGACACCGGCCACGTCCTCTTCGATAACTACGGCTGCGGAGCCGAACGACGCCGCATCCTGGACGAACAGATCAAATCCGGCGAGCGGTCGTTTCGCGAGGTTTCCGAGGAGATGTGGGCATCGTTAAACGTGCCATTCGAAAATGGATTTGATATTCTGAAAGAAACCCTTCAGATCGACCCGGACTTCCGAGAGTTTCACCAATTTTGTACCGACAACGACATCCCTTTTAACGTCATCAGTGCGGGCTTGAAGCCAGTTTTGCGCAAAGTCCTCGATACCTTCCTGGGCGAGGAAGATTCGTCGCGCATTGAGATCGTTGCCAATGATGCGTCTATCGATGGGGCGGAATGGAAGCCCATCTGGCGTCACGATAGCGAGGTTGGCCACGATAAGGCGCTTTCAGTAAACGAGGCTCGCATTCAAGCACGAGATAACTGTGAAGAGGGCGAGGTCCCGTTGATAGTTTTCATTGGAGACGGGGTCTCTGATCTGCCTGCTGCGCGCGAGGCGGATGTTCTTTTCGCACGAAGGGGTCTCCGCCTGGAAGAGTACTGCAAAGAACACAACATTTCATATATTCCCTTTGACACCTTTGCCGATATCAAGCGCGAGGTTCAGGCTATTCTGGCCGAGGATCAGGAGAAGACGCATGGTGTCGGCAAGCCGTTACGCTTTAACCCTAGAGCCAACATGTGGCGACGGGTGTCGAGCAAGCAGGCGGTATGTATCTTTCCTCCATATCATGCTTTCTGTATTGTGGGCAAGTTACTAATGACATCAAACAATAGATTCCTCGATTTGTCGCCATGACGCCGTCCAAGGAAGAGCGCATGTTTCTCTGGCCAGAGACGTTTTCCGAGTACAATAAGCCAGATCAGCACCCGGATACTACGGCCACAAATACGCAGGGCGCAACGGCAAGTGTGCATTCATAGAACTTTTTCGTCCGTTTCTTTTCGTCCGTTTGATTTTGGGTTTGTCATTTTTTCTTGATATCCGAACACGATTCAAATATGCATTATGCAAGAACAGGAGTTTGTGGGATCCATCAGGGGCTGAGTCTGTATACGAATTAGTATCGGTCTTGCAGCGGTGTATATACTACCATACACATCACATAGATAAGATTTTAGATGGAATAGATTAGACGATCGTCGAGGTCCATATTTCTTTCATTATACGACCCCGTGCGGCCGCATCCGCTCCCGCTCTGGGATGTATTCTCCGCACGGAGTACGGAGTAGAGTTGCTTTAGGTAAAGACTGATCAACGTCTTAAGCTTTTCCTCTAACCCTCAGCCGTGCCGAACTTCCGGCTTGGGTTGTCGGTTCGCGCTTGATTTCTGCCGAATTCAACCATAGCCTGATTTCTGATTCGTGAGTCATTGTGTGTGTGCACGCGCGCTCTTTGTTCCGAGTCAGTTGGGTAGAAGTTTAGCTACCTCTGCCCTGCAACGTCCCGAGCCCTATCTCACTAAGCGATCACTATCAAGCCAATCCCAAGGAGTGCTCGAGTCGTTGTAGCCACGAGACCACAGGGACACCGCTCATTCCAAGCTCTGTAGCCCAATGACCTGTCGATTCTCTCGTGTTCTCGAGCATCTGTGATGGGCCCGCATCGCTAGACTCGCTCCACCGTTGAAACCGCCCTCCACGGGCCGTCTGCTTAGTGAGAACTCTGTAGCTTAGCGCTGCTACGGAGTAAGTACGGAGAGCGCGCGCTGCTCTCCGCTCCTTAAAAATTAATTAATAATGCGGAGATTGGAGACGACACCGGACGCTTAACTCCATGGCGGTTAAGACTTAATTCCAGGGTCTGTGGAGGGCTCCATAGATGCATTAGACGTATTTATACAGGGGTGTCTGCTGCATATCTGATCTAGTTTATTTATAACAGACAGACGCCCGCACTTGTCTGCTGAAATGAATCATACGACGCCAATCGTCTAGCCGTCGTTGCCAGCGTGCCTATACGCGATCGAGAATGTCGGCCCTTTCAGAAAAATTAGGCTCGAGGGTTGTTGGTTCCGGCGACATAGTCGAGTAAGTTTTCCTGCGCTTGATAAAATATTAGAAGAATAAAGAAGCTGAGCATAGTACGCAGGCGCTCCGGGACGCCAACAGAGAAGAGCGAGACGACGAATGTAGCAGGCAGTACGATCTCCAAAGATGACCATGAAATTGCCACGAACGAGATCGAGAAAGACGTGGAAAAAGCCCATCCAGTCGAGGCGATCAACGATTCGGTAGTCGTAGAAGAGCATGACCCAAATATAGTGTGGTGGGACAGCGAGGACGACCCTGCCAACCCTATGAATTGGTCTCTTCTCAAGAAATGGACGAACATTGGGCTTATTTCCGCTATTACTTTCATCGTGTAAGCCCGATCTCACATAACAAGGAAAATAGTTGATATTAATCGGTGGATAGGCCTCTGGCTTCGTCCATGTTCGCCCCTGGCGTAGCGCTAGTCGCCGCTGAATTCAACACATCCAACGAGCTGCTCGAGGCGCTAGTCGTGTCAATATATGTGCTTGGCCTTGCAACGGGGCCCTTGTTGCAGGCTCCGTTGTGTGAGGTGTATGGACGGTGGATCATCTATGTATGCTGCAACATCCTTTACGTGGTCTTCACCATCGCATGCGCCGTCTCGACCAATATGTCGATGCTTATTGTCTTCCGTTTCCTGGCTGGCTGTGTGGGTGCTGCTCCACTGGCCATTGGCGGAGGCACTATTGCAGATATGTTTCCACCTAGCCAGCGAGGTCAAGCTCTCTCCATCTACACATTAGGTCCAGTTGCTGGTCCTGCTATCGGGCCTATCGCTGGTGGGTTTCTGGCAGAGACCGAGGGCTGGAGGTGGATCTTTTGGGTCTTAACAATCGCAGTACGCTCTCTCCGTTGACAAAGAAACCCCCCCCCCCCCCCCCACTTGGTGCTGTCACTGACACCTAGTTTTTTGTAGGCCGGAGCTATTACCGTTGCCCATACATTCCTCTCAGGCGAGACTCACGCACCCACACTTCTTAAACGCAAAGTCAAGAAGCTGCAGAAGGAAACCGGCAACATGATGCTGCGATCAAAGCTAGACACGGGGATTCCTGATTCCGAAGTTCTCAAGCGAGCAATAGTGCGCCCGACCAAACTGTTGTTGCTCTCGCCGATCTGCGTTCTGCTCTCTGTCGCTACTGCCGTCGTTTATGGGAACCTGTACCTTATGCTGACCACCGTTCCCATGGTTTTCGAGACAACCTATGGATTCTCAACCGGAATCTCGGGGTTGGCGTATATTGGCGTCGGCGTGGGAAATGTCATTGGCCTACTGTCCTTCACCTTCACTAGTGATAGGTACCTCCAGCGAAAGGCAGCCAAGGGCCAGCAGCTGCAGCCCGAAGATCGACTGCCGTTAATGCTCATCTCCGGCCCGGTAATCGCGGTGGGCATGTTTTGGTATGGATGGAGCGCGCAAAAGGCCGATCAGTGGATGGTGCCCATCATCGGATCGGCCTTTGTAGGTGCCGGCAACATGTTGTTTTTCATGCCCATGATGGGATATCTGGTTGATGCATACACCATTTACGCTGCATCCGCTCTAGCAGCAAACACCGTGCTTCGCTCGATCGGTGGTGGCCTGCTCCCTCTGGCGGGGACCAGCATGTTCAACGCCCTGGGATATGGATGGGGGAACTCGCTGCTCGGGTTTGTCATTATTGCATTCACGCCCCTCATGTATATCATTTACCGATATGGGGAGTACATTCGGACGCGGTGGACACTTAAACTGGACTGAGCACTTGCATGGTCGTTTTCGGGCATAGGTGTACATAGAAGAGACGAGATGTGTACCTAACTGTATAGAAAGAAAGAAAGAAACAACAAACAAACAATGGAATAGACTGAAGAAACAAATCGGGAAGTGGCGATCCAGGACCCACCCTGCGCTTACCTAACCAAGCTTATTTGCGCCGCTCTTTCTTATTCCTCCAGCACAACATTGAACGTTGAACTCTGCATAATACTGGATACACATACGCGTATACAAGTGCTCTCGCTCAATTGACACCGTCTGACTCTCGCGCCATGTCGGTAGAAACCCAAGGTCCGCGGTCATGTCCCATCGAGGAAATCACCCTTCCAGCGGATCTGGAAGAGAGGACAAACGTGCAATTCGACGAGATGGTCCGAAAGGGCCGGATATTCTACGACCATCAGAGTGAGCCGGGTGAAATCTTGGTGGACAATGGGTTTATGGTGAGTCGGTATTTTGGCGTTGTCTTTTTTTCTTCTTCTTTGTTGTGCGCCCCTGTATCTTGCTCACCGCAATTTCAACCACGACCTCGGATGTGATTCTCATGCATTTTGAATTTATGCGTGAACTGGCCATAATAATATGATTAATCATGAAGGACCTGCCAAATTATTGTGTGTGATGTGTGTTTGTCTGTATTTAAAGAAAAGACTAGGATTGCATGTCACCAGATAGATGTCCTTACTAACACCTCGATAGCTGGAATATCGTACAGTGTCAATTCTCAAAGGAAAACCAATTCTCGCCCCAGATGACCCGGGCCGCAGCAAAACACCTACGCCAGAAAGTACTCGCGCGTCAACGCCCGTAGTAGCATCTTCATTAGCATCCTCAACATCGACATCCACATTACCATCTCCAGCCACTCAGTCCTCCTTTTCTCCGACACTGGCACCATTACCAAAACCAACAGTCAAAGGGCCTTTTGTCAATCCGAAACCCGATGAAATAGTCTACGAAAATGTCGGCTCTCAGCACCGATTAATGCTGAACAAGTTCTGCCTATATCGGCCGATGCTTGTGCTTCCAACCAAAGAATTCGCCCTGCAGTCTGATGACCTGGATGCATCCGACATTACGGCAGCATGGGCATTGCTACACGCATACAACTCATTTGAACCTTTGATCATATACAACCGAGGCGTCAACGGCGGCTCTTCACAAGGCCACAAGCATCTGCAACTCTTTCCAGTGCCGCCACTAGCACCATTCTACGGAAAAGCGGAAAACGTGTGGCCCTCAAAAGCGACCTCTGCAACAGAAGTGGCTGATAAAATACCTCATGTGCCATTCAAACACTTTGTCTTGCGCATACCCCCGCGAACAAGTGCACAAACGGTTGTCGATATGCATGAACGCCTTCTTCAACTCACCAGACAGGCGCATCTTGAAGCAGGACATGATGCAGATGGCGACTACAATGTAACCATGACCAAAGACTGGATTGCATTGATACCAAGAACGACCGCAGGACCAGCGGATGGTCCCTTTGGCACGAGCACGGTAGGCATGCTAGGGATGCCAGGAATCAGGGATGAGCGTGATAGAGAGAAGTGGAGGAATCTGGGAGATTCAAAATTTCTCGCGATATTAGGAATTCCCCAGTCGGAGTAGGGAATATAGACCCATTTCTTTTCAATTTTGGAAATTACATATATCTATGTAAGGTATATGACTTGTTATCTATTAGAAAGGGGAATTAGAGTATATATAAATATATTGGAATAAACATCGATAAAGAACCGATACCATGTCCCAATCTCCAATGCTTGAAGATCTTATTTGGCGAGGTTTTGGGGAGGAACAGTGGCGGGTCCCTCAGGGGTGACGTATGCCTGGAAAAGTGTCAGGATAATTTTGTAATAGCAAAATGACAACAGTATCAATGCAACTTACCCTGCTCATTCCACCGTCAACCACAAAGTCGGTACCGTTCACAAAGCTCGACTCGTCGCTGGCAAGGAACACGACAGCATGTGCCTGCTCAATTGCCTCTCCGAAGCGTCCGGTGGGGAAGTGAACTTCGCGGCGATAACGCTTTGCTTGGTCATCGCCGAGCCAGTCTTGAAGAAGGGGTGTGCTACAGACTTGTAGTTAGTCTCTAACATATTTCGGCAACTAAATGAAAGAACATACTTCAACGGGGCCGGGCAAAGAGCGTTGAACCTAAAGCCCTCCCTAGCATGCACAATGGCCAATTCCCGGGTCATAGCCAAAACGGCACCCTTGCTTGCTGTATACGCAAGCTGGGGAGTAGCGCTTCCAACCAAGGCAACAACGCTAGCGGTGTTGATGATGCTTCCCTTTGTCTTCTTGTGCCGACGGAAACTCAAGACAGCATGCTTAGAACCATACCATACACCCTTGACGTTAATGTTATGCGTCAAGTCCCAGATCTTGTCTGGCGTGTCGATGGCATCAGCGTCATCGGCGTGCATAATGCCCGCGTTGTTGAAGATCACGTCTGTGCCGCCCCAGCTATCCTGCTTTTCCACCATTGCTTGGACATCGGCTTCCTTTGAGACGTCGCACTTGACAGTCTCTACGCGAATGGCATCGGGCACAATCTCCTTCACTTTCTCAAGCGCCTTGGCGAGAGCTGGCTCTGAGATATCCGCCATCAGCACCGAGGCGCCTTCCCGAGCGAACAGGATTGTGGTTTCCAGGCCAATGCCACTATGATCACGTCAGATTCACGGTTGTTTGTCGTCGTTGCATATTGGTTGTGTGCTCACCCAGCAGCACCGGTGATAATGGCATTCTTGCCTTGCAGGCGTCCTCTTGGAGCGGTGGCCATGATGGTGATATAATAGTCACACGCAGAAGCAGTTCCCAAAGCTCTAGAGAGATGGAAGATTGTTGAAATCTGGCCAGGAGTTGTGGCAGGAGTGTGGCATGGCGGGGCATATGTACAGGCACGACGCGGTGGAGACCGCGGATTCTCTTATCTAATCAGGCAAGCCCGTGAATCCTCCCAGCTCCTTCTTCCTTATCGGCGAGCGCGAGGATGGGGATGGGAGCCAGTCGCATTATAAGAATTTCTTATTATTACTATATACTTGTCAGTAAATATCCCTGGCGGCGCGCTGTCTGCAGAAGAATCCTTGCAAGCAGAACAATCATTGGAGAGAGGCTGCTGATTGATTGATTGTCTGCCTGGCTAATCAGGCTCCCCACCGGGTTAGAATTTCCACTTTCGGGCTAGCGTGCATCGGCTTCCCGATAAGCTGAATTCGAGCTGCTGCAACGCTAGAAGCTTTTTGTTGATCGACTGACTCGAGGCGTCGTTCCTTGGTGCTACTATATCTCTGCGCTCCCCCTTCGTCCATGATGGGATCCTGGTGATTCGATTCTTGCTTCCTTGAATTACGCCGCCTGTTCCTGCCCTCCGACGTCTACTCGATCCAGTATCTACACTCCGCACGCGATCACTATGCCCCCGCCAAGCGACGCCGAGGTAACCGCAGAGAACGTGGCCACAGTTCTTCAACATGACACAAAGGTGAAGGTTGCCGGGGTGGACGCAGATGGCGTCCTGCGCGGGAAGCTCATGTCGAAGAAGAAATTCCTGTCCATTGCAGAAGATGGCTTCGGCTTTTGCTCGGTGATCTTTGGCTGGGACATGCACGACCGCACTTACTTCAAGGAGCTCAGCATCAGTAACAAGGAGAACGGATATCGCGACTTACTGGCTGTGCCTGATCTCGCATCCTTTAGGAGAATTCCCTGGGAGGATAATGTCCCTTTCTTTCTCATTAGTTTCCTCGATCCCGAGACGCGAGAGCCCATCAGCGCTTGTCCGCGGAGTCTGCTCCAGACAGCTGTGGATAAGCTTGCCCAGTCGGGATATAAGGCGATGGCTGGCGGTATGCATTTTATGGCCGTGCTTCTGCAAGTATAGCACAGTGCTAATTCATACAGCCGAGTACGAGTTCTACCAATTCCGGGCGCCGCACGATGGATCAAGCACCGAGCGCAACTCGTCGGCAACAGCTTCGTTCTTAAAGAACAACCCAGTCGAATCGCTCCCATCGCTCACCGAGGGCATGTTTGGATACAGTCTTACGCGACCCGTGCACAACCAAGAGTATTACTACGGCATCTTCGACGCATGCGAGCAGTTTCGTTGTGATATTGAGGGGTGGCATACAGAGAGCGGACCGGGCGTGTTTGAGGCTGTGGGTACTTGGAATAATCCTATTGAGGTGCCGTTGACCTGACTGGAACTCTCACAAGGCTTTGCAATTCGGTGAAATCAAAGAAATGGCCGATCGAGCTGGGCTCTTCAAGTACGACATAACTCGAATGGTTCTGTGATCTAGGACTAACGCTCGCAGATATGTCGTCAAATCTCTCGGCAGCAAACACGGAATCACCCCGGCCTTTATGGCGAAACCCCGCGAAGGCTTACCGGGTAACAGCGGCCATATGCATGTTTCTGTTGTTTCGAAAGACGGTAAAAACTTGTTTGTGCGTGATACGCCCGACCCATCTCCGCCGTATCCAGAAGTGGCCTACTTGTCCGACTTGGGAAGACACTTCCTTGCAGGTCTCCTGGAAGGCCTGCCAGATATCATGCCGCTATTCGCACCCACTATCAATTCCTACAAGCGGTTAGTCGAAAACTTCTGGGCGCCTGTCACTGTCTCCTGGGGTCTAGAACATCGAGCGGCATCAATCAGATTGATCTCTCCACCAACAGCCAGCGCCAAGGCAACACGATTCGAGGTCCGAGTGCCTGGAGCAGACGCTAATGCGCACTATGTCCTGGCAGCCATTCTGGCAACTGGATGGCGAGGCGTTGAGAAGAAACTCGAGATCCCCGTCCCTCCACTAGGTAAGGGTGAAGACACAGGCGGCGCCAGTGACAAAGGAGCACGCCTGGCCAAATCACTCAAGGAAGCGAACGCGATTTTCCGCAGACCAGGCAGCGTTGCTCGAGAGGTCTTTGGCGATGAATTTGTCGATCACTTCAGCGGAACGAGGGAGCACGAAGTCATTCTCTGGGAGGAGGCGGTTACAGACTGGTTTGTTCTCTACTTGCTACTTGGTTGTTGACGATAATAGCTAACTGGATTGTTACAGGGAGGTTCGACGGTATATTGAAACAGTATAGATGTATATCCAGTGTTTTTATATATTAGTTTATGACAATGCAAAGTGATAAACAGTGATACTTTAAGGTTCTTGGTTGCATATCGTATCTATATATATCTCCAATAGAGACTGCGTGCCATGTGAAAAGTCACATGCGAATCGACACACAGCATGCCCGTTACAAATAACAATATGATAACATCGCCATTTCACATGCAATCGAGTAATGCCTGTATCACAAACAGCCAGACTGAAGCCGGATGTCGCCGAGGAAGCGCTCTGCAAACGGAGAAGGCCGGGGAAGACCCGCCACATCACATGACTTTCCCGCGGGTGGCAGGTTACCGCGGTTATGCTGCGGGGAAGTCATACGAAGCAGATGGCTGTTGAGAATTGTTAGAGAATAATCTACTGGATTTTGGTATATTACTCAGGAGTATTAGAATATAAGAGCTCGCTCAAAAGCTGGAAGTAACGAATGTTGAATGTCGCATCTCATTATCGATACATTAGCGATAGTATATAGATAGCCACAAGTTAGCCCTAAAAGCTTCAAAGTGGATTAGCCCACCTACACTATGATAGTCTAATAGAGCGACCGTATATCGGCCGAGAACCGCATCTACAACCTTGGAAGAAATAATCAGTACGGCAATCTCAAAGCCAATTAGGAGCAAGAACCAGAAATCATATCGCTGTTGCTCAAGAAAATAGCCAATTGATTGGTGGTTGGGCCTTGACACCGTCCGAGCCGCGGCTATGGGGAACGACTGACGTAGATGTATATCAACCGGCAATGGTCCTGATATTTTTTATTTATTTTCCATTCTTCTGAGCTATTTATGTGCTGATTCTACTCTAATCAACGAGGGAACTATTACTTTATTGCCATTTTGCCATTGACTCCACCCATCACATAGTACTTACAATACCTACACACACTGAACAAAAGACAAAATGACGACGGTCGAGACCCAACTCCAAGGGGTGTCCATCCTCGGAACAGTGAACAATGAACACCGCAAGATCCTGACCAAAGAGGCCGTTGCATTCCTGGCTCTATTGCACCGCACATTCAACAGCACTCGCAAAGCGCTACTCGAGCGACGAGTTATTCGCCAAGCAGAGATTGACAAGGGCCATCTGCTCGACTTCCTGCCAGAAACTAAACACATCCGTGAAAACGATGCCTGGAAAGGCGCCCCTCCAGCTCCGGGTCTGGTCGATCGTCGTGTCGAGATCACTGGACCAACGGACCGGAAGATGGTGGTGAATGCACTGAACTCGGATGTGTGGACTTATATGGCTGATTTTGAAGGTATTTCTTTCCTAACCTATCGTCATGCTATTTACAGGCTAACGCGAGATAGATTCATCGGCTCCGACTTGGGAGAACATGATCAATGGTCAAGTCAACCTCTACGATGCCATCCGCCGCCAAGTCGATTTCAAGCAGGGAAACAAGGAGTACAAACTGCGCACAGACCGAACTCTCCCAACACTGATTGCTCGTGCTCGAGGCTGGCACCTTGAGGAGAAGCACTTTACAGTTGATGGCGAGCCCATTTCCGGATCGCTCTTTGATTTTGGTCTATATTTCTTCCACAATGCCCGCGAGCTCGTTAGCCGAGGCACCGGCCCCTATTTCTATCTGCCCAAGATGGAGTCTCACCTTGAAGCTAGATTGTGGAATGATGCTTTCAACCTTGGACAGGACTACATTGGCATACCACGAGGAACCATCCGTGCTACTGTCTTGATTGAGACCATCACTGCTGCGTTTGAGATGGATGAGATTATTTACGAGCTTCGAGACCATAGCTCTGGTCTGAACTGTGGCCGTTGGGATTATATCTTCTCTTTTATTAAGAAGTTCCGCCAGAATGCCAACTTTGTCCTCCCTGATCGCTCGGCAGTTACCATGACTGTGCCTTTTATGGATGCTTATGTCCGTCTGCTCATTAAGACCTGCCACCGACGAGGTGTTCATGCAATGGTTCGTTTTTCTCTTCTCTGTCTACCTCTAGTAAAAAGTCATTGCTAACGAGTGCTCTGAATAGGGTGGCATGGCAGCACAAATTCCCATCAAAGACGACCCCAAGGCGAACGAAGTCGCCATGGAAAACGTCCGCAAAGACAAGCTCCGCGAAGTGCGTGCCGGCCATGACGGCACCTGGGTTGCCCACCCAGCATTGGCAGGCATCGCGTCGGAGATCTTTAACAAGCACATGCCCACTCCTAACCAGCTATTCAACCGCCGAGAAGAAGTTAACGTCACAGCCAACGACCTCCTCAACACCAATGTCCCTGGCTCCATTACCGAAGAAGGTATTCGGAAGAACCTCAACATTGGACTTGGCTACATGGAGGGATGGCTGCGAGGCGTTGGCTGCATCCCGATCAACTACCTCATGGAAGACGCAGCCACAGCAGAAGTGTCCCGTAGTCAACTGTGGCAATGGGTACGTCACAACGTTACCACAGCAGAGGGCAAGCGCATCGACAAAGCATACGCGCTACGCCTGCTACAGGAGCAAGCAGAGTCGCTGGCGCAGAAGGCGCCCAAGGGCAACAAGTATCAACTTGCAGCCAGATATTTCGCCACCCAAGTTACGGGTGAGGATTATGCGGACTTTTTGACCTCGCTGCTGTATAATGAGATTTCCTCGCCGGGAAATGCTGCTAAGCTATGAATATGTAATTTTGCGCTGGGCCATGATGTGAAAGTCTTACACACTTGTTAATATGTTATGTATGAATGAATTGGCATGAATTAAAAGTCTTATACGTACGTTGATTAAGCCAGAACAAACTCCCCTTGATTATTTTCTTTCTTCGACGCGTAGGCAAAGTGTGCGGAATCGGGGTTTAGAATTTCCCATTTAGGCAATTATCGGCCCTCTCTCTGTATTTGGGTACTTAGGTACAACAATAACGGTTCATCCGCCCACTTTATCTCAAACAAACAATTTCAGCGCTCGTCGAATACTTATTGTACCAAGGTGTACTGCAGCGACTCTGTCCCGGAGCGAGGCATTCCTACGCACAGCACCTCCATGGGCTTGGTCCGCTTGCGTGGTGGCGGCTCGCGCATGGCATAGACATAGTCCTCGAGGAACCGAACGAACCAGTTGTTTACTGTAAACATTCTTCTTTTTTGCTGCGTGAGGGGTTGTTGATTCTGTGTCGGGAAATGTATGCTGAGAGGGTAGCTGAATCTTTTTAATCCGCCCAATTGCTCCTGACATGCAGCTAGGCCGATCAAACAAAGCCACATCAAACAAAATGGATAAAGACACAGCCTAGCGCAGCCACGCTGCTTATCTTACATGAACCCCTTGTTGGTGGATGAAATCGACTTCTTGATGCGGCGCAGGGCTGACTGATTTATTATTAAGAAATAATTAATAACGAACCCCGCACGGCGATGATCGCGTCCATGGATGGATCCTCCTCCCCCCGAGGGCTGATTTTCTACTTTTTTTTTCCGAGTCGCGGATTTCCTCCTGCATATTGACTGCAAGCATCAGTTTTCTTCTTTGTCTTAAAAGAAACACCTGCCTGCCTATTACTAAGTAATCTCCCAATTGAGAAAAGAAAATGGCTCGGCACCAAAACCCTCCCTTTCGCGCTGAGCACCTGGGCTCTCTGCTCCGTTCAGACGCCTTGGTCCAGAAGCGTGACGAATTGAGCGAAGGGAAAATTGCCAGGGAGGAGCTTGTTCCGCTAGAGGATCACGATATCAAAGAGATTGTCGCTAAGCAGAAGGAGCTCGGGTTTCCTGCCATCACCGATGGGGAATATCGTCGTCATAGTAAGTTTCCCGTAGTCAAAACCTTTGTCGTGCAGAATCAACATTGAACTTTGTACTGATTGTTTGGTCAGTGTTCTGGGGCTCTTTCTTCCCCAGCCTCGAAGGGTTCACGCAGCTGGCAAAGCCTGACCCTAACATGTTCCGTCTGTACATGCCGGATATTGCAGCTTTCGCGGAGGAAGAAGTTGAGCCTGGCGAGACGGTTATCTGCACAGGCAAGATCAAGCACAAGGGAAGCAGCTATGTCGATGACTTCAAGTATTTGACTGGTTTGGTGAAACCGGAAGAGGTTAAGAACATCAAGATCACCCTCGCGGCTCCTAATTGGTATCACATGCGGTACAAGGAGGGCTATGCGTATTCGAAGGACGCGTACGCCTCTGATGATGAGTACTTTGGCGATATTGCCAAGGCGTATCAGGCAGAGCTGCAGGAATTGTATGATGCAGGATGCAGGAATGTGCAGTACGATGATCCTAACCTTGCGTGTAAGTGAATCCATGACATCGATGGCCTTTTTTGAAGACTGACATGTGCAAGACTTCTGCTCTGAGAAGATGATAGAAGGCTGGAATGCCGATCCATTGAACAAGGGCACCACGGAAGATCTCCTCGACAAGTACATCAAGCTCTACAACGACTGCATCTCAAAACGCCCGAGCGACTTTCATGTCGGCGTCCACCTGTGCCGTGGCAACTTCCACAACTCCCGCCATTTTTCCGAGGGTGGTTACGACCGTATAGCTGTCAAGCTGTTCAAGGAACTGAACGTGGACACGTACTACCTCGAGTACGACACCCCTCGCGCAGGCGGGTTTGAGCCATTGAAAGAGCTGCCGACAAACAAGAACGTCATCCTCGGCGTTCTCACCTCCAAATTCGACACCATGGAGGACAAGGAAGAGGCGAAAAACCGCATTTTGCAAGCTGCCGAGTTCATTGCTGCCGGTAACAATATCTCTGTGCAGGACGCCTTGAAGCAGTGTGGCGTGAGTCCTCAGTGTGGGTTTGCCAGTCACCACGGTGGAAATGCAATCAGTCACGAAGGCATGTTTAAGAAGCTCAAGCTTGTGCGTGAGATTGCTGACGAGATCTGGCCTAATGAGCCTTGACCGGAACTCTCTTTGCATATCAATAGTTGTGGCATCTGAACCGTACATTCGTTCGTCTTGCATTGCGTAACCTGAAATATTAAGATATTAAGATATTAAGAATACTCAAGATCAGAAACAGCATAGATAGCTACGAATGAGATCGACACTTCGCCAAGTTCCATGTTGAATCTACCGGCATCTCTATATCATACATACATCCACCCATTAAAGATCACCTAGCCCACCACCGCATTCACTATCAACACACATACACAGCTCCGTCTCCAACATGGTCAAATCATTATTCTCCACACAGAGATACCTCCCCTTCTCATCATGGTCATGCATCTCCTCCTCACCTCGAGCCGGCGACATCCAGGTGGCCCATGTCCATCCAGAATAGAACATGGGCTGCGGACGAGCGAAATCAGGAACAAGGCTCAAGGATGTTGGCCTCCTTGATCGCGGTCCGTTTGTGGGTGTGGTCATTTTCGACCTGTTGTTTTGTTAGTCAACCTTCCCAGCCCATGGAAATGTTTGAATAGTAGGTAGGTAACGGACCTCATAGCGTGGAGACTGAGGAGATGCGTGGACTTGACGACCGGTCAGGTTTCCAGACTGCGTGAGGACTTCCTTTATAACGCCGGTAGTTTCCGATGTGTTGCTCTGAGGGCCTGTGGTATTCATTAGGGCTTACGATCCCAGAGTAACCTTGAATAAAAAGACATACCACCGACAGGCTTGTAGCGAACCTGGTCGTTAACTTTGTACTGAGGCATCGTCTTGACCTGTATTTATTCACAAAGCAAGGCTCTGAGCGGTTTGTAGTATATGCTTGACAAAAAGTAGTAGGCAGGTAGAGTAGAATCTTGATGATGACTTCCCGTGTGGAATAAAATTCCTGTGGAAAAGGAGGCCATTCTTATAATGCTCGCGACTGTGGCAAATGGCAACAGAAAAGGAGAGATGTTGATATCACCCGGAATTGAAATCCTCTTGGTAGGAACAGGTGTTTCCCAGGGCGATATAGATACAATGCAATAGATCGCCATCGTTGAGTATGACTTGCATCATCGAATTCGCCTCAACTTCATGAGATGAAGTGAAGCAATGGCTTATCTGTATGGTGATGTTGGTGAGAGGAACAGAGTTCCGTCCCGCGTGGCTTCAATGGATTTGAATTCCGATGATGCAACGTGACGCACGAGTACGCCCAGCTTCTTCCAAGCGAATCGTCGAGGATCAGATGAGCTCCAAAGAAGAAAGTTTTCATATTCCAAAAGTGTGCTTCTCTCTATACACATAAGTCGCTACATATTAATTCTTTGGAAGCAGAGAAAAAGAGAAAATGCGGGTGGGGGAAAACAAAGGAAAATGATTAATTATATAAATGAGACAAGAAAAAATGCAGCCAATTGAAAGTTTATAGGGGAAAATACAACAGGGATATCATAAAAGCCAAACGGCAATATGCAGAAACAAAGCGGCAAAAACACAAAGAACCAATCTTTGGATGCAGCGGGGTCATTAAATATCTCAATCAAGCGAGTCGACGACTATTCAGATGTTGTACAATTTCGGCGTGGACGGTGTTGTTCAACGTTCTTTCTGGAAAGACGATCCTTATTTGGCGGGAGCCGGGGTTTTCACGTTATTGGAAAGCCAGGCCTAAACAAGGTTGTTAGTTTGTACATGTATACGCGAATTCCGGGATGACACTTACCAGTCCCTCGAAGATACCGGTGCCTTCAGTGGCAACACTGGGCACGACATACCAAAGGCGGTCCTTGAGCTTGTTCAGTTGTAGAGCGTTGGTGATTTCTTCCGGGCTGAGATCTACATGCGCAAAATCCCGTGGTTAGAGACAGACAACCAACCGCATTCCAACATTATAAAAGACACTCACGTCCGTCAATATCTTGCTTGTTGGCAAACACTAGCAGCAAAGCATCTTTCATTTCACGGTCATTGATAATCTTGTGCAATTCGGAACGAGCCTCGTTGAGACGGGTAGTGTCGCCTGAGTCGACGACGAAGATGAGACCTTGGGTGCCTGCCATAGTGTGAGTGTCTGTTGTAGGCATATCTCCTTCACATGTACAGCATACCGGAATAGTAGTGTCGCCACAGTGGGCGGATCTTGTCCTGACCACCCACATCCCAGACATTGAATTTGACATTCTTGTAGGTCACGCTCTCGACGTTGAATCCGACAGTTGGGATAGTGGTGACGTCCTGGTTAAGTTTCAATTTATACAGAATGGCTTCGGACACCGTGGTCAGCAATTGTGTCGCGCGACTTTCCCTTCATCGTCCCCAATGGGAAGACTCACTAGTCTTTCCTGCAGCATCAAGACCCAGCATAAGAATGCGCATCTCCTTCGATCCGAAGATCTTGCTCATCAACTTGGATACTGAGCCACCCATGATGAAATCGTGTTCGGAGGCGGGGTCGTCGATAGTCTCAACAGGGGTACAGTTCTGGTACGCGAAGTAGGAACGGAGGAAGTCTGCTAGGAAGCGCTAAATTTCGTTTAGCGAGTGTTGCGAACGTCGATGTAAAAAGGCGCAAAGAGCAGCGACGGAAAGAAAGCAATTGGCGATGAACGGACGCGCTGGCAGCAACTTACGGACGCAGGCTGGAAAGGACAGAAAAAGGAGAGAGACGGCGAATTGAGAGCGAGAGAGCGAGCGAGCGATATGGCCGTGGGCTGGAGACTAGACGCTGGCGATAGCGCACAGTCAGTTGTTGTTGTTCGAATGGTGGAGGTTGGCTCGCGTGGCCTCCAGGAGCGACGGGCAAAACAAGCAAACATCGCAGAGTAAAAGGGGCTGGAATGAGGGCCTGAGGCTGACTAACGGGGCTAGTGCTACGCTTATTGTTTCACGCTAGGCCCGCCTGGGTGCTAGCTCCTCGGGCACGTGCAGCGGGTGCTGTCAGTCATCTGATTTGCTCGCGCTACTGCCACGCTAACCGCTCCTGGCCAAGCGTGTCTCGCAGCATCGCTCCTTCTTCAGTTGATCTTCACATCTTCCCTTCCCATCGCAGCCCCAGCTCTGACCTCGTTCGCTGCATGTGTGCGTTGCTCTCTCCATTGGAGCCTACTTCAAAATGACGAGCATCATGCCAGCCTGTCTTTTTCTCGACTGTCTGGGATGATATTCTGCTATTCTCGACGCATGCATCGAAGCATACGTCATGCCAGTGTCATCCGGAGTCGTTCGGCTACTTAAAGAATGAATCGTGAATGGCATGATGCCAGCCAGGCATGAGGCTTCAGTGCCTGCAATGTCACCGCTGCCACAATGCTTTCTACAATTGAAGCTCTACACAAATTCCAGCGTCGCGGGTCCGTGATCCAAAAGGACCTCAACCGCTGTCATACCGAGAGATGTGCGTGGGCCGGCCCTCCGCTGGATGTTAGTTCCAAGCCAGATTTCATTCAATGCCGTCTGCTAACGTCTGAATAAGACGCTCTATGCCGGTATCGCACTACAGTCTGTCAGTGAAAAAGGCGCCGCGGTCGTCGCCATTGCCATTCGTGATACCACTTATTTGTTAGACTTTTATGAGCGTCACTTTGGGTCTCAGCCCGATCAACATCTAACGAAAAATGAAGTGGGTGATTTTATAATTGACCGACTTCGGGAATATAGCGAAGAACATGACGAACGCTTTACGGGAATAGGGATGCCTGAAGATGTCGCAAATCGTTACCCCCAGTTATGCTCACGCTTGTGGCATGAGTTGGACATAGTACCTATAGCATTTCCCGAAGGTGTTCCGCTTTTCTCCTCCTTCCAGCATACAGATCCGACCAAGTGGGACACCAGAGCTATTGATGAACTCGCCGAAGCGATGTCCCGAAGATGTGTCAGGTGCGTCTGATATCTTCTTCATAACTGCCATCGTAGTCAATACTAAGAAGAAGTAGATTTTTCGGACCAAGTAACAACCCAATCTTAGACGTTGGCTTTCAAGGGTTGGTGGAAGTTGACTGCGCGTTCCGCATTCGTATTGCTTCGTTGAGTGATTACCAGCCTACCGTTGGACCTACTACATGGAAAGCTGTGCATTATTTTGCATCAGATCTCAAAAAGCGCAACATTAAGATCGCTTTCTTTAGCGCAACCCCTCAGGGCGGCGGCGTTGCTCTCATGCGGCATGCTCTTGTCCGGTTTGCTCGGACACTGGGCGTCAACATCAATTGGTATGCCTTTGGGTTCTTTCTTTCTTTTCACCCAATTTCGCTTTCGTCTTTTGATATGAAGCTGAACTAAAACAATTTTCATAGGTACGTTCCCAAGCCACGCCCTGGGGTATTTCGTATCACCAAAACGAATCACAACATACTGCAAGGCGTATCGGGACCAGATGAACGATTCACTAGTGACCATCAACAACTCATCGAAGATTGGTTGCGAGACAATGCCGAGAGATATTGGCTGTCTTCTGGTGGTCCTTTGCAATCGCCATCGAAAGGGGGCGCTGATATTGTAATCGTGGACGACCCTCAGATGCCTTCTCTTATTCCCATAGCGAAGAAAGTGGCACCGGACAGGCCAGTAATATTCCGCAGTCATATTCAAATCAGAAGCGATCTTGTAGAACAACCCGAAACTCCGCAATTCGAGGCGTGGCGATGGTTATGGGATCACATCAAATACGCCGATGTCTTCATCAGCCATCCAGTAGACGCATTTGTGCCCGCGACTGTACCTAAGGAGATAGTAGGCTATATGCCTGCTACTACAGATTGGTGAGCGAGATGGAATTTCTTGTACAGGTGTGTCATAGATCGGTCTAACCTGCTCTTCGAAGGCTCGATGGTTTGAACAAGACCATGCGTAATTGGGATGTAGCCTCATATGGGCGCAACTTCAATACCCTGTGTCGCAACAGCCACACGGCGACTATCAATTACCCAGATGGTATGATAACGTCTCTTGTTGAAAGTTATACTTAATGTACTGACGACTCTTAGATGAATATATTATTCAAGTCGCGCGCTTTGATCCATCCAAAGGAATAACCGATGCCCTCAAGTCATATGCGAAGTTTCGCGAGCTTCTCAAACAAAATGCACCAGATGTCGAGCCACCCAAGCTCTTGATTTGTGGCCATGGATCTGTTGATGACCCTGATGCGAATGCAATATATGACGCCGCGTTTTCTTATTTGAAAACTGAGCTTTCACATCTGTCAGACTCCGTCAGTGTGATACGCCTGGGACCTTCAGACCAAATGCTCAATGCCCTTCTCTCCAAGGCAAAAATTGCGTTGCAGCTGTCTACCCGAGAAGGCTTTGAAGTCAAAGTCTCCGAGGCAATCCACAAAGGCAAACCCATAATTGCAAGTAGGGCTGGCGGGATACCACTGCAAGTGCAAGACCAGAAGAATGGGTTTTTGGTTGAAGTTGGCGACACGGATGCTGTTGCACAGCATCTGTATGATCTTTGCACAGATACTGAGCTGTATGATCGCATAAGCCAGGCTGCGTTGGAGACCGTCAGCGATGAAGTCACCACTGTGGGAAATGCGTTGTGCTGGCTGTATCTTGCTGCGCAGATGACTGCTGGCAAGAGTGTGAAGCCTCACGAGCAATGGGTCAATGATATGGCCAGGGAAGAAGCAGGGGTGCCTTATGAGAAGGGTGAGAATAGATTGAAGCGGGCCGTCAAAGTGCACGAGATGGGATAAAAAGATAGGCCTTATCCCCAAATATGCATGAAAACTGCTCTACGGTACTGTATATATAATAAATTTTAATATAATCTCGTCTACGGACTTCTCACTTTCATTCCTTCGCGACGTAGAAAATTCAAACTAACAGGAGGGGTATCAAAGTAAATCGGCAACAACAGAAACTAGACACAAAACAACACAACACCAGACTACCGGCCAACCAATCTATATCTCTCCCTTGCCAATCCACCCTCAGCACCCTCTACTCCATACCCTTCGCCGACCTCACCGACAATCCTAGCTGGCCTCCCACCAACAACACAAAAACTAGGCACAACCATCGCGGGCGGCACCACAGCGCCATCAAGAACGTAAGCAAAGTCCTTGAGAATCACCATATTCCCCACAACCACATCATTGCCAATATGCACATGGTTCCCAACCTGAGCAGCTTCGACGACCGACCGCTCGCCGACGTAGACGTGGTCGCCTATCTTGAGCGGGTAGTACGAGTGAATGCCGCGATGTAAGCGCGACGGAGGACGAAGGATTGCAGCTTTTGAGATGTAGGTGTATCGTCCTACCGTAATTGCGACTGATGGGGGGATGTTTGCCGATGAGGATGCTGGTCCATTATCGTCGTTTTGGTGACTCGACGAGGAAGATTGAACACGGAAGAGGTCGCCGCGAATGACGGCTTCGGCTTGAATGACGGTTTTACCGCCGAGTATAATATGTTGTGTGCCGTGAATGAGTGAGCGGCGGGATATTTTATTACCGGTGTCCTGTATAGCTTGAAGTGTTATTGGAATTGAAGTTGAAATTGTAGCGATGAGAGAGGGAGATTGGTGTCGAGTTGGGTTAGGAGGCACGGACGGTCTCAATATATTCGCCCTTCACGGGTTTTGGCGGCATGTTGCTAGATCTCTCAGGTATGCCCGAGTTTCTTAGTATACTCGATATTCGACAGACGTAATTGATTGGAGTTGAGGTTTAGTTGGACGTCCGATCTTGATGTTTATTTATGGGACCGGCAGAATACTCGGAGAACCCCCGGAGTCAAAGGCGGTGAAGCCGCATGCATATGCCCTGCTACAATCACCAATCACCCTACGCACCACATCACAAATGCATTCAAAACTCAAGTTGTGTGAGAATTTCCAAGTTGGAAGCAGGGCCTAGAATATATTTCCTCGACTACGCGGTATGACTCAGCAAGACAGTGTTAATATATGGATATGAATATACAGCTAACTCATCACACGTTTTTCTGCTTCACGCCAGCATCATCTTATTAATAAAAACATAAAGAAATATTGACATGCAAGAGAACGAATCGAGACACGGCATACCTTATTACAAGGAAGTATAAAAGGAACGATAATTACAAGACAAGTATTGACAGGCAAAAAACGAAAAGAAGACATAAAAAGGGAGCAAGGAAAGCTGGAGAAAGCAAAAAACGAATGTTGTCAAAACAGCACGGATTGTCTACAATATACGACCATCCTGTGCCTTCCGGCCCTTCGGTACCTCTGCTTTTCTGCTGAAAATGTGTCCGACGAAACTTCCGACATTACGCACTCCTCTCACGATTGAAGTAGGGTTGTAATGCTGGACGCGGAATGCGTAGTAGAGGGCAACGGCTCCAAAGATATTGAATCCGATGTATGCCCAGCCAATTCCCCAGTTGCGCCATCGTTGACTGGGATCTATGTCGATATCATTAGTATTGATGATTTCTCCCGTTCACACTGTGAAATTAAAAGGGCGGCGGCAAAAGGGACAGAACTTACAGATATTACTGCTAGCCAGGACTTGATTGGCACTCTGCAACGCGCAATATTGGCAGTTGGTTGTTGCGTTGTAGTCATACAGTTTCCCGGGGGCAACTTCAAGGTACTGTTGCAGGTATGAACCGCATGTCATGCCGGAAGGAGGGTTAAAGACGCTTAGCTCTGAGGATGAGCATTCAACAGGTCGGCCATCGAGGCCATTGCCAGTCATACCTGCGACGAGGTATGTGAGAGGGGAAACTCGGTACATGAAGATCCAGAAGCCAGGCAATGCATCGGGCGGTTGCATAACACCGTTGAAACTGAGGGTAAGAGAGAAGGCAAACGTCGCGATAGTACCAGCCATCTGAGCATTGGGCATCGCCGATATGACCAGGTCTGCGAAAGTGGATGCGAATAAGAAGAACTGGATGATAAAGAGCAACATCAACCCTTTTTGTTCGCCCGTTTGATCTGCACCATATATAGGGAAGTAGTAGCATGCCCAGACGAGAATTCCTAGTAAAATCTGATACGGTATCTCGGCTGCGATGTTCGCAATGAGGAAAGCTGCCCAGGAGTAGGCCTTGGATGGGCGTTCGCGAACTTCGTAGAGAGACCGTTGACTGATAAAACGGGGCATGATTCTGTTCCGCAACGTGTACTTAGCATTTAGTTAACCAAATGGGCGGAGAAAATATGGACTTACTGCTGCACAAGGGTCGAAAAGATTGATGTCATCATGAACGTGCTGAAGAGAACGTCTTGAAAGCCTTGAGTGCTACTGTTTGGTTTAAAGAAGGAGAACCCAATAAACAGAGCAGATGCGATGCCGAGCAGCAACTTCGCGAATATGTACTGAGGATCACGCCAATACTGCTGAAAGACTCGAACAACGACATACCAAAGTTGATCTTTGAATGGCATTGCGAACTCGGCGTTTTCATTACCTGCCTTTTGGGAGCTATTTGGTTCGCCGCCAGAGGCTTCTTCAGCATTGGGAGAGCGTCGTTCATGAATCGCATCGATCTCAGTCTGGACATTCTTCGCTTCTTGAGACTCTAGCCAAACAGCAGGCCAATCTTGAGTCGATTTACCGCTAGCACCTGCGCCTATGATTTCTAGCATGTATTCAGCAGGCTATAAGTGGTCTGTTAGTTTGTAGTCATTATGCGAGTAGGATATGGATATGACTTACATTCTCGGCAGAGTCGCACTTTCGTGCACCATTGGTTTCGAAGTATTCAAGTAAGGTCGACGAATCTTTGCCAATGTCTCCGAAGTAAACAGTCCTTCCACCCTTGGCTAAGAATAGCAACTTGTCAAATTGCTGGAAAAGAATGGCACTAGGTTGGTGAATGGTTGAAAGGACTGCCTGACCGTGGTCTGCCAGCTTGCGCAGAAAGGCACAGATAGACCATGAACTCTGAGAATCTAGACCGCTAGTTGGCTCGTCCAAAAATAACAATAAAGCTGGTTTGGCAGCCAGTTCAACACCAATAGTTAAAAGTTTTCGCTGCTCGACGTTGAGACCTTCGCCTGGGCTTCCGACTACAGCCTCTGCAAAGTCTTCCATGTTAAGCATCTTAATCACGTCCTCGACATACGCATATTTCTCGGCCATCGGAGTGCTTTTCGGTTGCCGCAAAGCTGCGCTGAACCGCAGGGCTTCTCTCACAGTGCTAGTCTCGAGATGTAGATCCTGTTGTTGTACATATCCTGTTTTGCGCTGGAAACTAGCATCCAAGGGTTTACCATTGACAAACATATCTCCAGTCACAACACCGATGGATACACGCTGCGCAAGAACGTCAAGAAGGGTCGTTTTTCCAGCTCCTGATACACCCATGAGCGCTGTCAATGTTCCTGGTTTAACCCAGCCAGATACATTGTCCAAGAGTCTACGCTGGCCGCCTTTTACGGGAATATCATAGCAGACATTTCGCCACGTAAAGATGTCATGCTGTTCTGGAAGTATGCCAAGTTCTTCTTCTTTCTGTACTTCCGAGTTATTTGATGGTGCCTCGATGTTGCCATTCTTGGCCTCATTATCAGATTTTGTCATATATGCTGGCACACGACCGCGGCGGAAAACCAGAAACTCTGCACTGGAAGATGTTGCGGAATTGAGTTCCGTGAACATAAAATAGGTTCCCATGAAGAATAGCCAAAACGCTATGAGGATTCCGAAATTTCGCCACTCGTGAGAGTAACTGTAGTCGTATTGAGTGGAAATATACCTATCACCAGATACCGTTCTTTCGCCTGTGATGGAACTGGCAACAGAGCACACGAACGTATCGCCCGACATGTCTGGATATGAGGGTATAAAGGTCGAACAAGGGAATTGCCGTCCATGAAACTCGTTGGCGATGAGGGCCTCGAATGCATAGTAGACAGGGTTAAGCCAGCGAATCCAGGAAAACCAGGGATGCATCTCGGGACCCGGAATCACGAAGCCGGTGTAGATGACAATGGCCAACACCATGACACCAGCCAAAGCCATGGCTTGTGCCAAGCTTTTTGTTGCAGCGGCGAGTGTTCTGAAAATGGAAGACATGGCTAAAGTCGCAAAAAACGTGAACAGGAAGAAAATGAAGAATTGAGATGGTTCATAGCGCTATAAAAGTCAGCATGCTAATCAAGAAAGCTCGGTTATGGAGCTCGGCCGCTTGATCACACTTACAAGGCCTGCGAGGAAATATAGAACAATGTTGAACGTGGCCGAGGCTACAAATTTAATCGGCAGGTCGGCGACGATACTGCCCATGGCTTCAGTAAATGGATGAACAAAGGCATATGACGCCTGTTTCTCAATAATCGGACGTTGATCGTATAGCGAGTTAATTTCCGTAATGCTGATGAGCGCGCTCAGCCTGTAGTATAAACATGAGCATTACTTCTGAGTGACAGGGTTTGTTCTTAATCCTCTTACAAGACTGCAAAAAACAAGGCGGCGCCTTTGCTTTGAAAACCTGCTGTTGCAGCAGGGGTGCTGAATGGGACAGAAAGACAATTAGCCTGGGATTTTAAACATGGATTCATGGTTGATGGTATTACTTACCCATAGTAGATTGACCCAATAATCAAAGCCATGAACAATCGCCCAATGACAGTCGTGAGTGTGGTAGCCTTATCGTTCAACAGTCTGGGTGTCGTTGATATACTTGGTAAGCATGTCTTAGTAAAATAGAGTAGAGTAATGGTTTACCTTTGATAAGCTCTCTTGGTACATAGCCGGACCTGCATCGGCACCGACATGAGATACGGACTCTTGGGCCTGACATGCTTGGCCTGTTGCTCGTGCTTATTTTCCGCCAGTTCTCGTTCTGCACCACGGCCAACTGGGAAATCTTCCTCGTGGCCACTAATTTCTTGCATGAGCGCTGCACGCTCAGCACTATTCTTCCAGTATGTTTCGAATTCATCGGGGGTCCGAGGAACCTTTTGCTCCATGCCATCACGGGCTTGACGCTCCTGTGGATTGGTGACTGATGTCAGGAAATCTCCGGTGGTTTGTCGAGAAGGCTTAGACCATCCCATGTCGACAAAGTATTGCTCGGCCCTCTTGCATGGACCGAAGTAGATTTGTCGTCCCTCATATAGCACGACGACTTTGTCAAACACATCGTAGATTGCCTGTGATGCTTGGTAAATAGCAACGCTATGGCAACTGCCGGAGACATTAGAAGCCATTCGTAGCGCCTTCACGAACTCCAGCGCACTTGCAGCATCCAATCCCCTGGTGCTGTTATCCCAGGCAGCAATTGGCGCTCGCGAGAGAGCCATTTCCGCTATACTGACGCGCTTTCTTTCGCCTCCCGAGACACCACGAACGTAGTCGTTTCCAACAATGGTATTGTATGTGTGTGAAAGTCCAAAAATCGCCATTACTACCTGAGTAGTTTCTCTAACGTAGTCCTCCCGAGATTGGCCCTGGACGCGATGAGCCGGTGCTCGTGCCATCGCCGCAAATTCCAGAGTTTGGCCAACAGTAAGATGTGGAAAATGTTTGTCCACTTCTTGGTTGTACAACACCTCTCCTTTAAACTCAGTATGCATCTTGCTCATGGGAACACCGTTGTAATGGATTGTCGAGTTTTTGTCAAGGTCGAGGCCGTGCAGTTCCCCAGATAATGTCTTGAGAAATGTCGAGCAACCACTGCCGGGTCGTCCTAGAACCATTAGCAACTCACCACCTTTGAGGACACCGTCAAAATTGCGCAGAATTGACTTGTGCTGCTTGTGCTTAGCGAAGCTAAAGAAATTTCCGGGTCTCAATGGGGCTGTGAGGACGGAGCCGACGGTGTTTTGCAATTGCAATGCCTCACCAGAGCCAGACACATTGAGGTTCTTGAACGTGATACTTGCTCTGTGAAAGCGCACTCCTTCTTGCTGCAACAGGCGCAATCTCTTTCGAGTCCATAGGTACGCATCAAACTGTGTATTTGCGGGTTCAAGTCGCGGATCTTCCAGGGCCAATTCGTCAACGGTGTCCATGCGGGTGATAGTGGTACTGTCCTGGCGGCCAAAGGTGCTCGGGCGTCGAGAAGACAGTTGTGACACAATACGGGTCAATTGTTCGCGATCGCCAGGGCGAACAGGCTCAAAGGTGCCTGAGAAGTCATCGTCGCTAGAGGAATCATCCGTAACATTTTCCCTGGAAATTCCATCCAGAGGGCCGTCTTTCGGTGCGGAGGGTGAAGCCAAGGTGTCATCCGGTGCCTTTGAAGGGCTGTCTAGCTCAGGCTTTTCGGTAGCCATCGTGCCAGTGAAGAGATAGAAGTCTGGCTCTCTTAGGAGAACGCGACTACGGAGGGTTATATCTGATCAAAACAGTTACCAAGACCCTGACCTGGGCATGCAATGGCGGATAGACCAAATAACATAAAATGTCCTGCGTGATCCGACATCCGAGATGGGAATGTTTCTAGGATGGGATGTTTGTGCTAGGAACGGCTGAGACTCAATCCGTGTGTATATAATTGTACACCAGGGTCAGCAGCTCTTGGCTGATTTCCCGGACAGGGAAAGCGTGGCCCAAATAACAATCGTGCATTCTCGAGCCAACGTTCCAGCCAACGTGCAAGATTGTTGGCCGATCCCTTGTGAGGGCGAGTGGTGACGTTTGCGGTTGCATGACACAGCAGAGAGGCACATCCTCTCTTGGCGGGCACTCTTTCTCCAACGAATCGCATTGTTTTGGCTTCCAATTTTCCGCTTGCTATATGCGGGGCCAACATACGCAAGGTTCTGAGTGATAAGGGCTAAGCCTAGGGCACGGCACTATTGCATCAATATTGCGTTCTCGGATCTCCCAGCGATCTGTGCTGCGCCAGACTGCCAATAGCAGCGACGCAAGATGCCGGATCCAGCCATATCCGTGGATGCACTATTAACCCCAGCAGTGCTAGTTATGAAACGATCTCCAATGGCCAAACGTTAAAACAGTGATCGGCCTCGGATGGAAAGCTTTCCTGCAGCGTCGTCGAGTGGAATTCGGCGCTTACGAAACCCGTCCGCATCCGGATTCTCATTTTTCCGTGGGGTAGTCCAGCCTTTGCATATTTATTCTTTCCCCTGAGCCCTGATTGAGTTCCAAATGCCCCGAGTTATGCTTAAACAAGGCAGTACGCAGACGGAGAACTTCCGTACTTACGGAGGTGCTCCGGTACTACGGAGGCATTCCTTGTTCTTGTGTCCAGTCGGGATTGAGGACTCAACTTGTAGACTTCGGTTAGGATTTGTACATCTGCCTACCAGCATCGATAATATAGTTTGAATTTTGATTCCGTCTCATTATTGTCGAACCGACTTCGATTCATGTGTACTTCTTTGGACAAAATCCGGTGTGGGACAAACCGACATTGTAGAATCCCCTATTCAGCTTGCCTCCCTCTCAATCCAACAAACAAGCCGAGTCCGATTAGGTATCGTGAGTGCCAATTTGATACCTTCATCTTGAGCATACTTCATTACTTCTTGTGAAGTAAATGAGCTCTCTCCGTCGGTATGCACATGTTCAATCTTCCTGTTATAATAAGTACTGATCCAATCAAGCATACTGGTCAGTTCTGTTGCAAGAGATTTCCTTGGTGTCGTTTCCACCAAGTGCATTCCAGAGTATTGACCAACGCTATGGATAGCATAAACATGCCCATTTCTTGCCATCTTCATGATCACTACGTCGACGTATATTCTTTGCCATGGCCATTTTGGTGGTTCCACATTCACACGGCAGTTGACAATGAGTGGCGGTTGGTGAAGTTCTGTAGCTGTCATAATCCGCTATCAAGTTCTAATTACCAAAATCAGCTTCTCTTGTCAGGGTTTATATCGCTGAAAGAATGATGCCAGCCTCGCCCATAGGCAGACTCTGTGCTTGAGTCTCTGTGCTCAATTCAAGAATATTGGTGCTTGCGAATCTCAATATAAGATCGAGCTCGCACTTGCAGAGTAAAAGAAATACGAAAAAGGCAATACGAAGCACTATCAGCTAGATGATGCTCCTTAGAAGGCTATTTCCACGAGGAAAATCTAGTAGTATGCTACATAGTATCAATGATGGGCTCACTGCGCCCGGACTACTATGATTCACTAACAATTCATGCTGGTTGCTAGCTTACGCATTTCCATATACCATCAACTTAGCCCTTGGAGCGAAAGGCAGTAATCTGGCTCGACGGCAACGCCAATGAGACTTCCTGAGTGAGGGTGATGGACGGGATGAGTCCAGCAGCGACGACGCCAGGATGGCTCCCTTGGTCAGCAGCGACTATGACGGTAGACAACTCCGCACGACTATCAACAGCCATGGTTGATTCACGGATGAAGGAATTTGTGTTCTCCTTTTGACTTCTTCCACCGCCTGGGCACAGTCATCAGTCTGACATTTTAGGAGACTGAAATGTAAAAGCATTTCCTCGTCAGTGGCCTTGCGAGTCACGTTGCCCTCGTCGACGAGAATGCTGCGACTAATGTCATCTCTCACGAACTTTTTTCTGAACTTGGTCGTTGCACGGGGAAAGAGTCACGATATAAACGTGTTCACCAACACGGCAGGCGTTGAGCGGCAGGTCCAGGCCGGAGCAGCCAGCGCGCTTGGAAAGGAGACGTGGTTTGCATTGATGCTGCCTGGACTAAAGGAGACGGCAACTGATAGGTCCTCTGATGTAGAAATTGATTCGTGTTTTTCGTCACTCGCATAATACTGATAAAGACAGTGCCCTGAATACTATGAATGAAGGACATTCAAGGAACTGCAAAGAAATCACCAACCAGAAAAACTAAGACAATCGCAGGCTGTCTTTCCACTTCTCTTTGCCTTCCTTAAATGCATTAGGGCAAAGGTCAGCTACTGCCTTTTGGCGCGCTTGCTCTAAAATCTCCCACATTAATGGATGAGTTTCTTCTAAGCTCTCTGCTGTATCTGTCTTCCATCCACACTGGACATAATCCCTTTTTAGCTCTCTTTCCTTCTCATAAGCTTGAACATACTCCCGCCACTGCTGGATAGCCTCCTCATCATCTGTATTATCGCCTGGATATCCAAGCGCTTTATGCTCGTAGGGAATCAGGATATTATCGTCAAGAGGAATGTTCTGTAGAGATAAAAAAGCCCGGATCCACATATAAAGTGGATTCTGCGCGCTAGTCATTGAGTATGCAGGGACATCTTGCCAAGGTGGCATCGTGAAGTGCTGCCATTCTGTAATGGTGTCTATACATAAATTTATATATAGATTTATATATGTCAGTTATTATCTTTCTTTAAGATAAGTCAAGAGCCGTACGTGGAAAAACGTACGTTTTTCCAGATCATAGATCAATTCCATTCCATATGGCGCGCCTCGCGTCAGTATCAACACATCACGTCCTGTCCATAGATCATTAGAATCCTGATAGGTCGGGTCATGTGCAAATTCCCATGCGTCTTCATCCTCTTCTTCTTCCAGATAATCATCCTCTCCCAGCCTCTCGCTTTGCTCACTGGCATCAACCGTTTGTATCAGATAACACAGCGGTTGTGTCTCATAATTGATCCGAAATGCATTATCAATCACATATGGGATCTGATACGCTAGCTCGACTGCTGCGTCGCTAAAGCCATACCGTTTCGCGGCGCGCGGTTGATAGAGTTATACGGGTGCCGCTGTGTCTGACTCGAGGGGAGGACGAGCGTAGATGCAGGGAGATAGCAGAGATCGACAAGAAGGGTATAAAAAGTCGTTAAGGCTGAGATGAGAGCGCTGTGGGGTGAAGCCATAATTTTTGCTATGTTTGTCCATGGAGTGGAAGTAAAGGCCGGTTAACCGAGCCTTTATATACCCTTCTATGTGAACTCGGCACAACGTGCACTACTAGTTCGAATAATGCCTGGAGGACAATGGACAGAATGGGGGCGGGTTACGGGTCCAAAGTTAGCTTACATTAATCTAAAATATATTTTTTATTCAGTCCAGCCTAAAACTTTAGACTAAGATAAGAAACCTATGTGGATTTATTTATATTTATTTAGCCTAAAAATCTAGCCAATACTAGCTATATATCCCTAATTTATTATATCTATCTTATCTATATATATTATAATTCAATGATAGTGAAGCGTTCTCAAACATCTAGGATTACTTGTTGCATGGAGCGGGCTAAGACCTTATGAACAGTGAATGGTTGGGCATCTATACTTGAAGGTGATACCGGTATTCTTGTACTAGGTCTGTGGGACAATTGATGACTTGAAGAAATCGAAAGCCATACGACATACTACATCTCAATTGAGATGAAGCTAAGGATTGATTCAGAAAAATCACACGTGTTTGACATCTTAGGTGGTGGGGTCATGTGATTTGCCTAGCCCTAAACGTCGCTCTTTCTTTTCGTGGCACTCGTACCTGACCATGGCATTAATTTTTGTGAAATTTGCTTAAGATTTTAATTGAGTTCATATCTCAGGTTGCGTTCAAGACCTTCTTTGCTGTCAATATCGAAGATTGTACCATGTCTGCAAGAAGTTCGATCTCCCTAGACATGCATCCCTTCTAAGGCTTCAAAAGTTTAAATGCTTTCGTAGACTTTCACTCTTGCGATTTTAATTCAATTTTTAAGCAGACAGTATGTATATTCATTATAATTCGCTTATAACCTTATACTAACATTAAGAACGCATCATGATAGACGGTGAACAGGTCGAATCCTTTCCCTTACCGATATTTACGCATTGGGCGGCCAATCTTCTGAAATTAAAAGCACGTACACTGAATGCAAACGCAAAACAAATATGAAACTAACCATAACCTGTTGCCTGGACAAGTACGGAGTAAATAATGACATTTACCGAAAGATTCCCGACCATAGGTACGCCAGTGTGTTATCGGCAGCCCCTTGCATAAATCGGCAATGCCTTTTTGTTCACATCTAACCCATCCTATGCCGTCATTCATGGTGCCAGCCCTAGCCTGGGTCCAGACACGTCACCAAGCATAAATATTTTGGGCCTTGGGAATTTATACTATCCCCTTCACAATTTAAGTTCATTTCACTCAAAGCATCCCTAAATAGGAAGGAATCAAAGGGGTTGATGACGTGGGGGAACCACCGAGGTCGGTTCGAAGGCTGTTGGTATAAGAAGGTATTTTAGAATTTAATTATTTTGAAACATAAGAAAGCATATGGTTAGTCTAAAAAAAGACAGAGAGAAATGCATGCCATGAGGGAGGCTGAGCAGGTGGACCCTCATTTCTAACTTTATTGTCGCCTGTCATATAAAAAGGGCTTAGCTACAGCTAGAAGGTTACCTAAACTGGAAAGCATTGAGCGCACATACGACAAAAGTACAAAAACCAAAGAGGATGCCTCGGTAACTCTTAGCGCTCTTAGGCTGAACAGCGAAAATGGGCCATCTGCAGCATCCAGGCAACATCTTATCTTGTATGATGTATCCAAAGATCAGCGGCAGGCCACTAGCCGAAGCCTAGCACACTGTATTTTGACCACTCCTTGCTTATTGGTTGCGTTATTTTTCTTTTGAGAAAGATTTATAAATAAAGTAAGAGCAAATATTATTTTTTTCGATATAAAAAATCAAACAGGCCCATTGTCCTCATCCATTTGTCTACAACTCGTGCTTCAACCCAATCCCGCAACGAAAGTCTTCAAGGACATCGAAACACCAAAGGTATTCTCAGCCTAATCCTGAACCAAAAGGAATAAGGAGCCATTAAAAATTCAAGCGTACCTACTACCGACCTCGTCAAATACAAACACCAGCTCTCATCAACCATGCTTCAATCCGTCTTCCTTTCGGTGTTACTCGCACTGGGTCCAAGCTCAGTCATCGCAAACCCAGACAGCAACGACGACATTCCTCCAGCAGTCACGGGAGTTGTGTCATCTGCACTCAATCTAGCCAGCTCCTACGCATCTGAATACAGCACAATCCCACCAGATGCTGCATCTGCAGTTAGCTCGGCTTTGTCACTCGCCTCGTCTTACGATAGCTACGGAAACAGTGTCGCTAGCAGTGCCGTTAGTAGTGCACTGAGTCTGGCAAGTTCTTATGCTAGCGAATATGGTGGTGGTGGCGACTCTACAACCACTGGTACAACTTCGAGTACGACATCTACCTCTCACACTACATCCGGTGCCACGACTGGTTCACACACCACAGTGATCAACCATTCCACTGAAACGGTTGCCGGAGCAACAGCAACCTCGGCGTCAGCCAGTACTGATGGCGCGGCATACAATAAAGTACCTTTTGGGTCCATTGGAGGGGGTACGATGGCTGTTCTTGGCTCTGCAGTTGCATTGATCGGTGGCTTAGCTGTTGCCTTGTAAACTCCGTAATCATTCGGAGCTAAAAGGGCGACACTTGGTTGCTACTGTTGGACTTTTGAGGGGAAGGGGGCATGGGTGGGATGTTGGTTTGGCAATGAAGAGATATAAGATGTGTCTCCGTTGGTTTCGATGATGCTTTTATGGCAGATGTAGACTAGTACGTTGGCAAGGCAGTGGAGAAAATGTTGTGAAATCCACAAGCATAAATCGTGCGTATGCAGGTACATTTACAGACGTATAGCTAGGTAAACAATGATGAGCGCTTCAGGCATATGCTCCATGTTGTGCTAGAAGACACCTTGTTCGGGTATGTTTTGTTTCAAGTACCCAGGTAGAGGGCTGGGCAGTCGTAGCTGATTGGACTTTCTTTTCCTTCTTCTCTTAAAGACATGAAATGTGTAACACTAACACCATACATGCAATGAATTAAACAAAGAATCAAATCTCCACAGGAAGTGATACAGAAATCTGCCTCGGTTTACCCTTATATATCCTAAAGAACTGTTCGCCTGCCTTTTCCCAGTATAGAGATAGTCTTCCAAGGTTCTCCGATGGACTTTGGCCCATTCTTTCTATTGAATAATTTTATATGATACACTGTGCATGTATAATATTCTAATTATATTCATCGTCATTATCTAGGTATTAGACTAGGGCACACGATTCTTGCTGTGAAGGATAGGATAAACTCTCAAATGCCATTCGTTTCTCACATCCTCGTCTCCTATGACCTTCAAAAGTAACTTTTAAGTTCCATTAACCAACAACCCCTACAAAGACCTGATGGTTAGGACCTCATTTACAGGAATGGAAAAAAGTGGTAAAGTCATCAGCATTGGAAAGCACGCAAGGGCACAATTTATACAGTGCACATTGAAGCGCTTCACTGCTTTAGGTAGTCATAGAGAATAACAATTCAAGCGAGTGCAGATGATATATACCTGGGTATTGAGCATAAGATCTAACTTATCGACGGAACTTTTTCAGACGTATGATTTCCAGATCACCGGAGCTTCGTTGCTGCGCATATTTCCCACCGCATTGCAATTTATTGTCCCGGGAGTTCATGGACCAGCTTAATAACAGATGATGGAGCGAACATATTAAGATTTCAAGCAGAAAAGCTATGCTCAGTTATCTTTTTCTCCCAGATGCAGCAACCTCATAACAACCCTAACCTATTTACTCTAGGGCTAGGGTTGTGTGTGCGTGTGCACTATTTCCACACAACAATCGCAAGACCAGTGGTCGCTTGAATCATTGAGTCACATGAAAGGAATAATGGAGCATTACAGGAAACAAGCCAACCCACTCGTGGGAGTTGTACGCTTCCGTGCCCAATCGAAGTATCGTGATATTGTGAGGCGACACCTTTGCGAAAATATTTGGCATCAATTATTTTGCTTATATAGGAAAGGCCAGGCTACATCTAGGCAAACACATGTTGGAAATCCTTGGAAATTGTGATCGCCTGAATTGAGGTTGTTCAAGTACCCGACATAGTTGTTTGCAAAGGTTAGACAGAGTGTTCCCCATTAAGTGAGTGCGTCGCTCGTGCGGTAGATCAATGTCACCGGCAATGTGCATATTAACTGGTAACTTGCAGTGGCATTCAATGCGAGGTACCACGAAACACTACATTAGGCAAGTACACACTACATGCATTTAAATCGTGTTAACCGTGGCCTGCATTGCATAAGGTACCTAACGCATTGAATTCGAGGACGAATCAGAAATACGTAGCATATGATCTAGTAGATAGCTTGGGAATTCAAGGCGATATACTGCTGTTCGGAATATTGTCCTGATTCTTCAATTCGGTCATGAACTCTTTGCGTTTCAAGCAAGGTACGGAATACGGAGTAGGTAGGTATTGAATCGAAATAGCGCATATTTCTTGACTAATTTACTCCGTATGCACAATAGTTCAGTCAGGCTGTCAGTCAGCCTGATGAATTTTCATACGTGCCGATGTGCATAATTACATATTGCTATGAATTTCAACATGAGTCTACTTCGTACCCCGGACAACGTATTCGTCAGGACAATTTTATTTTCCGTCCAATTAGGGGTGGCAAGCTGGTTTTTATTCATCACTCCTACGGAAATGTTGACTAAAATAGTCCGTGGCCTGTTGCTACTCGTTGGTTAGTCAACTACGCGGGTTATAAAACTGATACTATAGTTGATGAAAGATTTCAGTATTCCTTGAAATTAATTTGGGCGGATCCATCTCGAACCGATTCGATCTGGGCTGATCCTTTCGACCTAAAACAGTGAACACTCAGGCCTCAGCTGTCAAATGATTTACTCATGACCAAAAAAAGCTGAAATAAACTTGGCCAACGCAGCTAACCCCAGCCTCCCTGTGATGCTTCCAACCAATTAATTAGTTTCGCGATTCATGGATATTTGAGTGGCTGAAGGCGGAATGAATTCATGAATGTGCATGAACTGGATGCTCACTCTCCAGGTGTTCTATGATGATCTAGATACAGCCGCTAAAACACACAGCCCAACACAGCCTTTGCTCATAAAGATGTTATTAATCTTAATACGTACAATATATCTCTGGTGAGCGGTAATTGATAATATACCTTGCACTTAAGACTTTCCTTAGCTGTTGATCGTCGTATTGCCTTGCAAACTGATATGGGTGCACAGCATCGCCCGAAAGGGTAGTAGGGTCAGTTGCTTCTTCAAGTTCCGGCTCGGATTGGCATCACGGACAACTGGAATTCGTCGCCGCCATGCCGTCAAGAATCTGATAAACAAGTTGAAAGTACGTAAGTTGGAGGTGTGATTCCCGTGATTGGCCAGAAATCTTGACTTCTTTTGTTCGCGCAAATTACGTACATTTTCCTCGAAATCCTTCCTTAGTCATACCCCTCTCATTTTCCTCACCGTCTGTTGCATCGTCTTTGGTTATCACTGTCCAGTGTCCGTGTCATTGCTGGAGTACTTCCTTGGCCGACCATTGGACGAGCTTCCAACTTGTTCTCGCCAATTGCGGCCGCTGATCGGCTGTAAATTAGGGCGGCCCTTTATAGTAGGCCTAGGGCAAGGCCTAAGATTTAGCACAACGAACTATGCCAACTAGCCTCGAACCCCACGCTATGGTAGGTTTTTAATCCACCGACCGCCTTATGCTGTGGGTTCTCAGTTGACATGAACACCGGATCGTCCAAAGTGCTGCTGCAGCGCACGAGACTACTGGTGAAGATCCCGAGAACGATAAATACCAAATGATCACTGGCATGTCCAGCCGGGCCCATTAGTGCTGATATGTGGAGGAGTTGTGAGATTACTGTAGTTCCCTGTGGTAGTAACACTAATATAATTTCTGAACATTCGATCGATACATGATCAGCCCGGAAAGGCGTCTCACGTATTCCTCGATTAACAAAGGAACTCAAGTCTCTTGGCTTGTTCGACCCACTGAGGCGCTGCCATACAACACGCAGTATCCCGTGCCGCCTACAGCTATCTATTATACATAATATCGCTGACTGATGTGTTTTTCTTAACACAAGCTCCCGAGGTTTAGGTAGTCTTTAGTGCTATTCAGGTACACCGGGCAATCTAATCAGAGTCGACCCGAAAGAAATCCGGAGTATACATGACGGCTATGCACATTTCCGGATTGAAAATGCAACGATGGAGACAAAGAGACAATAATTATGCCGCATAACTAACACCAAACAAAGGGACAAATAACAAAAATGGAAGTTACTCAAATTTTAAACAGCTTTCCAGGCCGAAAGTCAAGCTAAGAATTCCACAGGGATGGTGAGATGACCCAGCCACGCCACATGTACAACGCATATTCGATCGAAGGCTGCATCCACAATTAAAACCTAGGACCGAAAAGGGTATACCTACTTACTCTACGGAGTACATAGCATCTATCATTAATGGAGTGTGCTAATCCAGCTCAAATGACGATTCATGGCCTCGTCGCTAGCCTTCCTAAAGTAGCAATGGATTCGCCTATTGTAAAATAAAAAAATACCCAAAGTCCAACAACGGCGATAGGTAGGGTATATTATCATTAAGAACAATACTCCGTAGAAGTTACATAAATCAAAGAAAACCAACGCCATTCACGAATCAAAAATTGGACCCATGGCCACCAGGCCCCTCGTCTCCAGAGCATACACCAGCTGCTTGGTGAGCCTAGGGTTGCTAATCACGCAGACCGCCTCGGCTCTAAACTCCCCGGCCAAACGCTCAATGACAGGCAACATATCAATACGCCCTCCTGTCTGGTCAGTGTCCATGATCAGTGGGTCAGGATCCATCTGGTGGACTAGATCGATGATCCCCTGTCCGTAGGTTTTGACAGGTGAACGTGTTTGCCACACCACACGCATCGCTGGCCGGTTCTCATCCCCCAGGAATGATAGACATGGTCCGATGCCGGAACCAGTCGTCACCACGATGATCCTTTCAAACATACGCATCACGTATGCGAAGCCATGTAAGAGAACCCCGCGCTTCCATAGGTAATGCGGTGGTCGCTCAATGGCATCGGTTGTCCAATCGCCTGCCTTGGATATCAAGCACGAGAACGAGGCAGGTTGTAAGCTTAGTAATTCTGGGTCTTTCTCGGTAGCACAATCCGGGAATGTTGCAAACGAATGCCAATCACGTAAAGGATTTCTGGCAAGTTGGATTCCTAGCCCAAAGCCTGTCCGTGTATGATCCATGTGCAGCCTGATGGCGTGCCTGGAGAGTTTTTCCGGCCGGACTTTTACCCTTCGTAGTAGCAGATATGGATGTACGATAGCTGCAATCACGACCAGTAGCATCCAAAAAGCTGGTAGGCGGATGAGATATTGGCCCAAACTCAAGTGCTCAGATTGCCGGGCATCGTTTGCAAATATCAGCAAGAGAGCTAGAAATAGAGCAACGACTGTCCATGCCGAGAAACGATGCGTTAGCTCAAAGGCGTCGTGGTGTTTCATCCGGAAAGCCGGATAGGCGGCGATGATAATGAACACCAATAGCAACAAGATAATATAGGCCAGGACAACGACCGCTGTGGAGATTGTTACTTCTCCCGTATCACCCACGCCATCATGATCGCGTAACCAGTAATTGATTGAAATCAAGGCTACTAGCCCAACATACCACACAAATGATGCAACACCGCACCCACTGTGCACGCCACCAAAATGAAACGCTTTGGCTGCCATGCACCTTAGGCGTAGCGGAGCTGACCGAGGCACGGCACAGACGACCAAATATATTGCATTCACCACCAAGGGTTGCCGTGCTAGACCACACACAGTCAAGTTTGCCGCTACTGCATCGACGAATGCTAGCAGAGATGATTGGTCGGTGATCATAATTGCAATGAAAACTGCAAGATTGGAAATGAAAACCAGAGAAAAAAGCTGGCGATATACATTGAACGCTGTGTACCGGAGGAAATTCAAGTAAGCTTTTCGCCTGGATGGTCGTTTCTTTGACTTTTGTGCTTCAATGTCTTCAATGCCATTATTGGAAATTTCTTTCTCCGTGATCGATTCTTTCGATTCTATTGTTGTTCGTTTTTGTGGTGCTTCTTGACCAAATGATGCATTGACAGGAGGAACGATCTCCAAAGAAAGCCCAGCAGAGGTTTTGCTTGTAGTCGGATTCTCAGGCATGTTGTGGGTTTGCTAGAGGAATTCAACACACTTTACCTAGGTGGAAAGCATGAATGGATGTCGAACACATGTGAATTGCTGATAATGACAAATAGACGCAATATATGTAATTCCAAATAACGCAAATTAATCATGAGCTCCCCTACGGAGACGTGGCCGAAGAAACCTGATCCGATCACCGCATCGAGTCTTGATCGCTTTATATACGTAAGTATTTTGATAAAGGCCGTTATCAAGTACGGTTGAGTGTAATCCCATGTATAGGGAAAAGTACCTACCTAATTAGGTCTCTAGCCCGCTCAATATATATTAGATTGACCTGCATGATACGTTAACCAGGGTCGATCAGGCGAATCCTTCTACTTCACTGGCCTTTGAGGCTGGCGAACCAAGGAAGTGGCTTCGTAATCCGTACCTAGGTAGTATATGGGCCGCTTAGCGTGCCTAATATCGGTGGTGCATGCTAACGACAGCTATGGCAGGGCTCTCGCATCAAATGATATGCAGGGAGTGGTCTAGCCAAGACGCCCTGCTCCGATTATGTGGAGTGTTACATGGACTGATGCCAGCGGACATAGGTAGTATTCATCCACGAGATTGGCCGCGGATCGGATTGATCTCCCGAAAGTCACAAGAACTACTTGTCAATCAGTCAAATAAGAAAGTCGGCTGATGAATGGCTGTATAACGTCAGCGTAAGGTAACAATTTTTGCATCCGACGGTGGTATTCCTGCATGGTTAGTAACGAAGCGTATGAAAACGTCCACGGATTAGGGCACGGAGGACCGTCGGCAGCCGGGAAATTCCAGAAACGGAAAGAATTCATCAGCTCAGGTCAGACCGCTCGTTATTAATAGTTGGCGTTTACTTATTGCCCCGCTGCTTGGTATTTTGTGACTGCATAGCTAGACGCCAATAGCAAACAGGCTGTGCATCTGCAATATTAAAAAAAAAAAAATGCCAAAAGGCTCTTGCATATGCCACTCTCCAGGGCTAACTCGGCTAATGTGACTTAGATTGGGCACACTATGATGCAGCGCAAACGCCGGTGGCCTGCCATATAATAATCAATTCTGTCAGTCAAGTGTAACTGGCTTATTTATTTAGTCATAAGTTCTTACTTTAGTTACTCAAGCCCAGCTAGACAGTTACACTTCGCCACCTCAGGATTTGGCTTGACTCGATCCTCGGCTCACGATCCTTCTTACCTGTGAGTTGTCTCGTTCGGAGAATAGCTTTTTCTTTTCCTTTCGCATCAAAAAACAAAGACATTGCGCTATCTCAACTAATTGGCAAGCGGGACGCAGCTTCCTGGTAGTGGCGTTAAACAAGTGGCGCAGCGAACAAAGCTATTTGGATGTCTTTGTCCTTTAGTTCATTTCTCGTCTTTTCTATTTGACGACGTTCTATTGTTTCCTTTTTTTTCGTCCTAAATCGGCACAAAAGCAAGGCTTCCCAAACCCACGTGCAAATGCAAGTAAGTCATGGGTAGCCAAATGTCTTCCCTGCATCATGATGCACACTTTCAACGCCCAGTATACAAGGACCTTCTCTCCTTTGCCCTTGACGAACGGCCTGTCGAATACGATGACCATAGGCCATTGTTCGTTGACGCCGAGAACCCAGCTTGGTCACTCAATGCTCTCCAAGTGAGACTGCTAGTTCGGACTCTAATTGCTGGTCTCAAACAAGTCGCTGATGTAAGAGACGGTGACTGCGTTTTGGTAACATTGCCAAATAATGTGAGTTTTATTTCACTACCTACCATCTAACCCCAATAACTGATGTGTATCTAGGTATTATACTCTTCCATATTTTACAGCATCGTTGGCGCCGGTGGCATCTACATGGGCATTAACCCATCAAGCCAATTTGCAGAGCTAGAGCATTTCTTGACATTGTCGACTCCAAAATTAATAATCACAGCACCAAATGGATTGCCCCTATTGCAAGAAGTTACGAAAGCAAAGGACTTCCCCCAAAATCGCATCTGCGTCCTGGATGAGTATGCCGTCTCGTGCTTGTCATCAATCCTGTCAGCACCAACATCGTCGCAACAATTGATTCAGAAAAATGCCGGTTATCAGGTGAGCGACACGACTCAGTCAGAAGTTTTTAACTTCTCCACTCTGCTCGAGCATGGCGAAGAGGATTGGATTAGGTTTGACGATAAGGACCGGGCAATCAATACCCCTGCAGCCATGTATACTACCAGCGGTACTGGTGGATTGCCCAAGGGGGCACTGTTATCACACCATTCAATCATTATGCATCACCTTGGGATACACTACGAGACACCATATGATACAACTCGATTGATGTGTATTCCAATGTTCCATCTCTTCGGCGCCCTGTACACACATATCTCCCCCGTCCGTTATGGTGAAACATGTTACGTTCTACCTAGATTCGACATGGATCAGTTTGTGCGAACCATATATATCTACCGTATCACAGAGACATATATGGTTCCTGCCATGGTACAAGCATTGAATAAATGCTCTAGCTTGGAGCTCTCCCAGTTTTTCAGGTCATTGCGATACATTGGGACCGCAGGGGCACCTCTTGATATCGCCACAGCACAACGCTTTGAAGAAAAGCTACAGCCCGAGGCTCAGATATCTCAAATTTGGGGAATGACCGAGGTCGGCATAGCTTTCCAAAACCGATATGGAAGCGGCGACGATCCTGCCAGTATAGGTCGACTGCTGCCCAATTATCATGTGAAATTGCTGGACATCGAGGGCCGAGAGATTACTGCAGAAGGCACACCCGGTGAGATGTATGTCCGGGGTCCTGGAGTGCTGATAGGGTACAAGGGTATCCCCAATGCGAAAGATGATTATGGTTGGTTTCGCACTGGGGACATAGTTTCTGTTCGCCATGGCCAGTATTACGTGGTTGGACGAGCAAAGGAGCTCATCAAGGTCCGCGGGTAAGTTTATTTCTTTTTCCTATATTTATGTTCTACTCTAGATCCTCTGCTATTACACATGCTGATGGCGTGTTCGTTGTATCTCAAATTTAGATGGCAAGTTGCGCCGGCAGAGATTGAAGGCGTGCTACTCAAGCACCCATGCATTGCCGATGCTGCAGTGGTGGGTATCAAAAAAGAAGCCTCTCAGGAGCTTGTGGAGGATGAACTGGTTCGCGCATTCGTAGTGCGTCGAAAAACGGCAGCGGCAAGCAGATTAACGGCTGATGAGGTCTACCGATTCACACGCAATCAACTTGTTAGCTACAAGTCCCTAACTGGCGGCGTGATCTTCGTCGAGGAAGTTCCTCGCACCCCCAGTGGCAAGGTGCAGAGATTCAAGCTCGTCGAGATGTGTGCTTATCGCGACCTGGTGTCTAGCTTGCTACCAGTTCAGCCCGTCGAACATCCAGTCAGACTGTCCGTTCACAATCTGGGATTGCGTTCCATAGGTCATACGACGGGTGGAGTTGGTACACCCCGGATTGAGTTGCGTTCTTGATGAATTATTCTTCCTCCTATCGTCTCTTGCTTTATTCTATGCTCACGTATGTTTCTGGGCGCATTGGGGTTCAAGGTTTCATGGGCTGCTTGTGGAGCCTTACGCATCTATCTTTCTTTGGCCGTTTTTAAGCGATGGGTCTGTACAATCCGGCGAACTAGCAAATGTGGATAGAATGTAAATTTCAAAGTTGTCTTTAAGCTTGTTAAATCGTGATTAGAAAAGTAAAATGCAAGAATCGAAGGCATGCAGATTAAAAGAAGTAGTAGTAAGGTAAAACAAGAGGTATAGAAGGCAGTGTTTATATCAGAGTCTCCTGATGCACCACAATCCTCCACTCTCCATCACTTCCCTGTGCCCAGGTAGTGCTGCCAGTAGCATTGTACTCTCTCTTTCCTCGATACGCACTGATGCGATATGTCATGGTACCAGCCATCAAGTCAATAACAGTAGGACGTACATCCATGAGAGCGAAATCGTCGAAACGATGGAACGGAGGGGCCAGGATCTCCTGGAGTTTCTTCTCATTCTTGTCGGGGTCATCTTGGTTGAGGGCAAGGACATCCTCGTTGGGGAAAAGAAAGTTGGCATTTGGGAGACACAGCTTGTTGACGGCGTGTGCTGGATCGGCCGAAGTGAGAGCTGTCCAGAGTTGACGCTCCTTGAGCTTCAGGTCGTCCATGATACGTTCGTGCATAGAAGGCATCTTGGAAAGGTCTTTTCTTTATCTTGTTTGGACCTAGTCGAACTACTCAGTGGATGTCAGTGTGCGAATGCCCTCTCCGGGGATCAACAAACTGTCAAAAGGAAACACACTTTGGTTATGGGATATTTCCAGGGTATTCCTCTCCTGTAGGACAGATGTATGGCTGTGAGTAAAGATGTGAGCTACATCAAGAGTAAAGGAGACAGATGGCAGTGATATCAGTAATAAATATCTGCCCCCCGCAACAGTCTCTCTTGACGTCACAGTCCGTCTCCATCCAAGCCACAACCAAGCGTCCTGAAACAGTGTTAGAATCACCCATGCTGATGATCATTCGATTAATTACCCAATGTCGTTGCAGGATTAGGGGAGGATATCTCGCGGAACTAAGCAATGACGTTTTGGCGACGGTTGTGGCGTATATAATGCACGATGCACTATACCATGCTCTCCACATGGCCGATCGGTGCCCCTAATCACAGAGGAGGACTGGCATGACACCTGTAATGCCGTTGACACTTGCAAAACTAGCGGCATGACAGGCCTGAATGCATGAAATACGCATATACACTATGGATCGGTGGTGATGGCTTCGTGGCACAAGATGGGACACACAAGCAATTGAAAATTGAATTCCTCGGTAGTAACCTAGGTAGTGACAGGGGGATAGGGTCATAAGAATAGATATTGTGCCTACATCTTGAGGTTATTTCCTTTTTCTTTTCGGATTTTACTCTACTGTTATTCTATTTTTGGTGTTTCTATTCCGAGCCATGACTGTCGGGATGTGACGTCACAGGGTAGGCTTGGGTCAGGCCAGGAACTTTTCCACTCACAAACACGCAAAAGAGGAAGCGAGACATGGAAGGTTATATATATATATATATATATTGTCTACATATGCCATCTGCATGGTTGGGAAAGAAACTATAGTATCACAGATGAAGCAAACCCAAAACGCCCATCTAATGCACCCTATAAAAACACCTTATTCATCCTACTCTAGCTTGTCATCCAGGGCCTCCTCAGAGATCATTGCAGGAGGCGATTCACCAGGAGGTAGGTTTGACATATCCTTTGGCCTTGGTGGCCACTCTGGAGCCGGATAACTGAGTAGCTTGCACACATCTTTTCTCTTCAGCCGGAAATCCTCGTAGAGTTGTTTCCACACCTCGCGGTCGCGGCATCCGCTCTCCTCTGGCGTGCCAGGCTTGTTATCGCACTTCGGTTGCATCTTCGCTAGCTGTCCATGAGGCCACATAATCCATGGCTTGGGCAGTGGCCAGTCTGAGAAATGAACCAGTTTGGCCTCGCTAAGAGCCTTATCGGGATTCCACGTTTCATGCGAATTACCGAGGAAGTTCTGGTGGTCCTTGGTACGGAATTCGCCCGTCACCAATCCATATTGCCGATGTGGGAGAACGAGTGCTGATGCACCGTATCGGTCATTGAGTAGTTCCATGTCGTATAGTTCGCGTGTTGACTCGTCCAGGCCCGTGTTAAGTTGGCCTGCCGCCACCCCTTGTACCTTTTCCATCAACGCTTTCCATTCTCGATACGAAGGCTCGAGAAGCACCAGAAGAGAAGTAAGCTTCTGGTTCTCTGGATAATTCCAATATGCTCGTGGCATAGCGACTGGAGCAGGGGGAAGGAAAAACAATTCATCGAGGTTTTGAAGAATAAGGACGTCCGAGTCTATTTGCAAGATTCGGTTATACGAGGTCTCTCGGAAAGCCCAAAGTTTATTAATGCTGCTATCCCAAGTACTATAATCCTCTGCAGAGCGAATCACTGTCAGATGTATCTTTTCCACCAGGTATTGAGGGGGGTTGCAAGGAAAAGGAAGGCAAAGGGAAAATAATGAAGCAAACAGCAAGCAGGAGAGAAAATAGCATCGTACCTGATGGGTGATATTCATGAACACTTTCAACAGTAATTGGCTCCAGCTGAACCTTGTAGCGATCGCGCGCCAAGTTCAGCAACTGACTGGTCCGATCATTCTTATTCGAGACTATAGTATCCCAAGTTTGAGGGTAGAACAGAATTCTATCGGCTCGGCTGCCCAGCCGATCCAGGGCCTCGAATACCATCACCGAGTTGCATAAGTATGCCTCGTCCGCAACATACTGTGTATAGGCATATCGCGACCAATCGATAGCATCGTAGTTGAGGTAGGGGGACAAGCCTGGGGGAGGCTGCGATCGACGGAAGAGGACATAAAGAAAAACGAGTAAAACGACTGATGTCAAAACGTATCGCCGAGCTTTGCGTGGCGGTATACCGGAAAGGGCCGCCCGCGGCGTCCAATCTGGTGTGTTGTCGTCTCGATAGTCCTCTGGGTCTGAATCGTCCGTTAAATCGCCCAGGTCGAAAGAAACTTTTTTGCGTAAAGAAGTCGCGGAGAGCGTGTGTCTATGCATGAGGGCGGAGAGAAGGCGGAGGCGGAAGTTGGGTCAGAAGGCGCATGCGAGCATCTCTAGGTGCCTGTTGGCAGACCCGATCTTTTCATTATTTTGATGTTTGGAAAAAATGATGAACGTTGCTGGCTGCTCCTGCTCTGATCCCCTGAAAAGTTGGCACGTGATTTGCCTCGAATCCTTATCGATAAGCCATGCAAACAGAGCAAACTTGGATTGGGTGACGCGTTCCTTTTCACATTTCAAGATGTTTCCTTCACATATTTTATGTATTTTATATGCATTACTCGTTCTTGTTACGACTTGACAATATATTAAATGGTGTTGATAGACTATCTCATATGCAGTATTATTTCGCGTTTAAGCCTCCAACCATTTTCCGATACTGTCGTTCGCTGCTGTTCGCATCTTCAGGTGGTAATTACAAATGTCACCAGCGAGTAAGCCGGCAACGTTGCAACAACATTATCATCACTGATGAAGGTTGATAGCGAGGTAGGTGATGAGACAGAGTTGTCCATAACATAGGCATCAACAGAAGTAATCGATACACCATCAAGCGTAACGCTTTGACTGCTTGAACCAGTGTTTACCATGACAACCGCGATACTGCCGTCAGTATTTTTAAAGGCAGCTATGTCAGTATTCGTGGGTGCGCCTGAAGTAGCCACACGTACGGCATTGGGGCGAATATAGCGAGAATACAGTGCAAATGCCCAAAGCGTACCAGATGGGGTTACTGTTGTGGACGACCCGGAGCCTGTGATGTTGACAAGGGTTGCAGCGTTGCCACCAGATTGAGCGCCTGTATCTCTCAAGTTAGAGCAAATAAAACAATAGGAATGATATCTCTTTGATGATACTTCGAGTTACTCACCAATCCAATAGAGAAAGGCGCTCAAGTTGCACTCGACCAATCCCTGATAGATATACCCAGCCCAGGTCAGCCCCTCATTGAAAGCGCCAGAAGAGTACCAGACAGTACTAAAGGCGTCGTTTAAATCCGCGTACTCGGTTTCCCAGACTCGCAGCGTCGTGTTAATAGGAGAAGTCCCTTTGGATGTATACCAATGGGACGAAATACGTGAGAGGTATTGATCCGCCCCTGCCTCGACGATTTGTGCAGTGTAGGTGACCTGGTCATTCCAGCCTTCTGCATCACAGCAAACGATCCCGGTGCTCAGTCCAGCTTCCTCTATTGCCGAATATAGAATTGGAATGAACGAAGCTGCCTGAGTTCCATCCGAGAGCATTGAGTCGTAGTCGACACTGTACATTAGGTTGTCAGCGAGGTAATCCAACCAATGTCTTGATTGGTAGGGGCCCTGACGCTAGCTCGGGCTCATTCAAGAATCCGACAAAGTCTATGGTAATTCCTACACTCTCATAGTATTTGATATATTGCACCAAATAATCGGCGTACGCCTGTCTCCAATCGCCGGTAGAACAAGTCTCATCTGTGACACCGCAGAGATAACCTCCTTCCTCCTAGTTATAGACTGTCAGCAATAATTTATTTCACTGTTTACTCAAAGATATTATGTTAGCACTGACATAGTCGTCGTTTGTCTTCATATATCCGGGTGCGCTCCATGCATCCGCGTAGATGTATTCCACACCCATTTCCCGCGCCATTTGCGACCAAAAGACCTGTCATAGATTAAGAATTTAAATCATCTTCAATCGCCCAAGTCACTACGAACCTGCGTTGCATCATCATCATTCCACGTATAGGTCGGTGTTGCCGTGGCCGAGCCCGGACTATCAGGCTCAATAGTATCGCCAGGGTCGGCGGCAATTCGATTTCGCAAAATAGTCAGACCAGCACCTTCAGTTGTGCTGAACATGTAGTTGAGAGCCTGGGTCTGTTGGGCAGCGGGTGCCTCCTCCACGGCTAGACCAAACCAGAAAGCTTCAGAGAATCCGAATCCATCAATGGTCTGGTACGTCGTGCTCGTGTCGACAGTTACCTGGGTTGAGACTACACCGACGGCTAGATTGGCTACAACGGCCAGCAATGTAGTAGAGGCAGGCATTTCAAGGAATAATAGAAATGACTTAATTGGACTTAGTGAAAGGAAAACTCGCATCTTCCACTGTTGTGAAAACATGCGGAAGCTACCTAATATTTATCGTAGATTCTTCTCGTTCCATTGGGCTATGAATTTATCATTCATGCAAAGTTCAGCAATTCATCTCGGCTATTCGAGAACCAGGGGACCGTTTTTAACGTTTCAAATATTCTCCTTGAAAACAATTGGCAGGACAATTACCTGCTCCACTTATCCGACGTTGACAATCGTGGCCTAGAGTGAAGATCCCGGGTAATCTCCATTATGATGAGGGGAAGAAATCAAAAACTACCTTGACAATAGAATTCATATTTACCCGGCATATAAGAACACATGCCCTGAAATCAACCGGTCTCCGCTAGGAATTCATCTGTACTTTCAAATCCGGGGTATGTCGATTGCCGATGTTCCGCTTGACAGAAGGGTATCGACCAGGTAATTCGGATTAGGGCTTGACGTCCATGTATGTCCAAGTCTTGAGTTCCATTCCAACGCACACCTGCAACATCAGCTGATGCACTTAGTCCCTCCAATATTAAAATTTCCACAACTATGTTTAAATAAACTACTCACCGGCCCGGTCCGTCCCCGGATTCTTCCTTCATGTGGCTGCCGTGGGGGATATGCGGGGAGGATGAAGATACTACTACGTATTGTTTATTCAACATACCTAGGTAGTTCCGGGTTTCCATGCATAGGCATTTACTATGTCTTCCGGTGGGGATATAAACTATATTTGATACAATTTAAACCTCGTACCTATCCTCTATTGCTATAGACCCGCAGCGCCAACGCCTCCAAACCAAGAAGCCCATCACTGTAGCTACTGTCAAAGGCACCGCAATGGCGACATATACCCACCATAACTTGGATACAATAAACGTTGGTTCTGAGGTACTGGTGTTCAATGCAACAAAATTCGTACCGAATAGACTGCAGACAAATGTTGCCGGTAAATAAAACATAGTAACTCCCGCAATAATTTTCATAGATGTGCTGTCTTTCTTTGCCTCTTGTGCAACTTTAGCAGTTTCCGATGCTATTCGCAGGTTAGTCCCGCTGTCGTGACCGGTAATCAAATGGTATAGTAATGTTATGAAAAGCTGAGTCTTTCGCTCTGAATTAATAAGTTGTCGGTGTTGGTCATGAGCAGAATCTTTCAGACTAAGAAGGCTGTCTCGCACATGTTCATGTGTACGCTTGTCCATATAGTGATTGGAAACTGGATACTGCCTAGTCAATCTCCACAAACGCCTATGATCGTCCAGGAGCTTCTCAATGAGGCCCGTGTCCCTTTGATTCCTGTGCTCTAGTGTAATCAGATTGCGCGATAATTTATGCGAAAGCTGGATGTACTGGATGAATTTCTCCGACTCGGTGCCTTGAAAGATTGATCCTTGGTAAATTTGTGTCTCTATCCACAGTAATCGGCGGAGTATATCATCGATTGCTGCGCTTCGTGCAGCGAGGCTCTGAAATAAGACAACCGCATGCAATGTGAATGGATGCATCTGGCACTCTCTCTCCGAAAGCTTCTGGCCTATGCTGTGAAGCAAATACCGATGTTCTCGACTGGTATTGGGCAATATATAAGTCGTCTGTCCGGTGGAAATATTGTGTCGGAAATAGACTGATTCGTATTCGCGCTCTACACGCATACTTTTCGACTTGATGGCGTTCACTGTTAAATTACTCTCCAACGATGAGATGTTGTCCTGGTCGTACAAAATATCCTCTCTTATATTGTAACTTATATCTGCCACACAAAGCATTAGCCAAAGCACATATTCGCAATGAAAGAAAAGGCTGCGGCGTGTTTCACCTAGACACATGTCGCCATGGACATCTACAATCCGGCTATGGTAGCTTGCCACAGGCTGAGAAGTCAACAAGGCAAAATCACCCATGTCAATGCCCCAGTATTTTTGAAATAATTCGAGTGTCTGGCTCTTGTCATCAAAGAATGTGCCACCGTCTCGGTTCAACAGCCTGGCCAACAAAACATTAGAAAACACCGGGTCTCTCGGATTGGCATTTTAGACATACACCAAGCGTATATTCACGCCACCTTCGGCAGGAGTTTTCGCGCACAGATTTTGGACATTGTCGTTAAAGTTTTGAGTGACTAGATCGTTGAGTTAGCAAAAGACCACTCGGGTTTACTCACAGCTTAATAAAATCAATACGTACCAGACTCGTCGAGCAAAATTAGTAGAGCGTCATGTTCCTTGTTATCCGCCTTGCATTCTATTTTGAAATCTCGAGTACTTCCATGCCTTCGGCAGAGATACAAGGCGTATTCCACAGCATTATACGTCGTGATATGACTCGTATCTTGCTGCGGCTCTTGTTTTCGATTTCCTCTAGCCTTGCGTCGCAACGGATGCTCCTCCTCAAGCAATCCATCATCGGAAATGCTGCTGACCGACATGGAAAAATTTAGGCAACTATTGTGTCAAAAACAGTCTTGAGTTCTATATTGTAAACATTCGATAAAAATATGAATGCTCTCCGAGAACACCAAGGTGGATGATCTCGAACCTCGGCTCTGGGCATCTCTAAATAGCGGCTGAGGCTAGGCCTCCGACGAGGCAGTGTTCACCGCAGATCCTAGACTATTCCTGCAGGCGAGGAATCATGCATAACACAGCCCTCCAGTGCCTAGGCCATTTATGTGCAAATGAAAAAGATATTAATGACAAGGTATTAATCGGTTGTTTTTAGTCCTGCTAGGCTTTGTCCTGGTTGCCTTTAGAACTGCCTATCCAGCCTTGTCGTGCTCTCTCTTCCTGTTGCATGAAGTAGAGAGATTTGCCTAAAAAAAAACTTTTTTTATACAACTTGAAAGGATTTGAACTTCAAGCGCTCTAAAACCACACTATGAATATAGGATTCCGACTCTCAAAAAAGGGGACGGAGCTGAAGCCAGAATTGGCCCCAAGGATCTAGGACCATGTAAACCACGTGGCTCACGTCAGCCTATGATTCTATGACAGAAAAACTACGTTATGAGGCTCGCCTTGGAGCTCTTTAATGGTCTATTTAACTCCTATTTTAGAGTATAACAAAGGTTGACTGGGAAGCATTAGCTACTAGACTACCTAGGTACTTGTTCCGAAGGTGGAGGATGAGATAAAAGCTTAGGTATAAGTTAACTGGCTAAAGGCACTTATATGGATGATGAGGGAAGCAACCTTTGGCATAATTAACCTCGTAATGTTTCAGGGCTGGTTATGTGGGTCGGAATAAGTACATTGCAGTAATTTATTGCTATACCTCTAAATACAGCAGTATCACTAGAGCATCAATCAGCATGTGTGATTAGCGTGTCCATAGTTGTCTTAATAACGGAAATGGATCTATTTGATGAATTCAATTTCTAGGGTCAGGACCGAGGGGCATTTTCAGCAATAGCATCCAGCCATGCTGCCAAACGATAGCCGGCCCTGGCAAGCAATACTTCAAACACAGGCTTGCATGTCGAATAGTAATCACCAGACAAGTCATTATCCTCGACGTAAGATAATCCCGACTCTAGGACGGTACTACAAACGTGAGAATTTGCATCACTTGCCCAGGCCATTGCCGAGTCAACTGATTTTGTCACGTCGAGGCCATCCAGCCAAGATAATGCCTCCGATTCGTACTCTCCCGAATTGATACGAGTGGTGAGATTTGAAGCCCAGTCACTTGCAATAGAAATCGAATAGCCACCAGCATCATCTTCTAACATGTTGGTGTCCCAAATGTGATGCAGGTTTGTTCTTCTACCGTCATAGGTCACATTCACTCTGTTGCCACCCACCTCCCAGTTCTCATCATGGAGGGGTTGATGAATATCACCGACAATCTTTGTCAAAGAGTATTAATAATCAAAGTTTTTGTACGGTATGCTATTTTTAAGCAGGGAAAAGTATTTGTCTTACATGAACAATGAATTTTATGGCATCGAGAGACTCGGAGGCCGACGTTTGGCTATCCAAGAGTTGATTTGTCTAGACGCCCGACATTAGCAAATAAACAAACCTAAGGTCAAAGTAATTGAAGTCTCCTTAGACATTCAAGCCTAGGGCAATGCAAGGGTGAATACATAATTTTGAATGGCGCTGACTGAGCAGCCGGAACCACCACAGTCGCGGCTGTAGTCGACATTGCAACTGGATGGAGGGTCGTCATGAGCATCGATAAAATGGTAATCATAAGAAAAAGCCCCTTCGGATGTGTATTTGTAGCTATCGGCCCAGGTGGAAATATTGGCCAGGTAAGAAGAAGAGGTGTCGCCAAGGATCTCCTTGCAGTACGATTCCGTTGAAGATTTGACGAAATTCTGCGCGATGTAGGCCACTGTCTCGTGCCCTAGATTACCCCAGGCCGAGGCTCCAGAAGTATAGGCGGTAAATGCCAAAGCAATGGAAAGCTGTGAGTTGATTATAAAAGACATTTTGTGTCAAATTTCTTGTTGGGTTTCCTTCCTGTGTCTACGTAAAACAGCCTGATACTGATAGAGCTACCATCACTATATTTATAGGCGACAAAGTGTTATAAAAACAGATACCCAGATACCAAGGTGACATCGCCTGCAGATCTGTGTCGTATATGCGGTTGCAAATGTGAGCCAAGATAAGCCAAGAAACAAGGACAGGAGATGCAGAAGCTGTACCCAATTAAAGGGGAAATACAAGGCATGCACAATTTCCATGAAGTAGATACAATCAGTATATACCCTGGTGATTGGAAGGCAAAATTGATGTGCAAGCCGGGATCAGTAAAACTCACACTTTCCAAAAAGGGCAATACAGGCAAAAATACAGGCAGAATTTCAGCATGGATCTAGATCTTTCCCTTCAAACTAACCAAAGCTAAATAGATAAGTATTTTTAGCTTTCATTTCGCGAGGAAGATAAGGGGTAATAATGCTACACAATTAAAATACATCTATGCATGTGTACCCCCAGGACTGTTTACTATTTTTGTGACCTTATAGATGAAGCTTAGGTGACTAGCCGCGAGGCTTGTAACTTTGTGTCTAGGTATATTTTGTGTTATCAAACCTCACGACATCCCGCGAAATTTCGCACTAGCGCAGTTATCCGGGATATCATGACGCCAAGCCCCAATCTGACCCCCAAATAACCGGGATATCTGACCTCAGGCCTAGTACGAGAAATAATACCAGAAATCGCTTTTTCTGTATTCTAAAAACCAGCTTTTTTTTTACAGAGGGTAATATTTGTAATATTTAGTAATTTAATTACATATAAGAGATACGTAGGCTAGGAATAAGAACAACTGGCTAGGCTATGAGCTTATCAACAAGCTCACCAACAAGCTTGCTAGCTAGCTGGGGCACGAGCTTACCAGCGAGCTTCCTAGCTAGCTAGGCCACGAGCTGGGGCACGAGCTCACCAACAAGCTTGCCAGCTAGCTAGGCCACGAGCTCACCAACGAGCTTGCTAGCTAGCTGGGCCACGAGCTTGGGCACGAGCTCACCAACGAGCTAGCTAGCTAGCTGGGGCACGAGCTGGGCCACGAGCTGGGGCATGAGCTCACCAGCGAGCTTCCTAGCTAGCTGGCTACGAGCTCACCAACGAGCTAGCTAGGCCACGACCTGGGCCACGAGCTGGGGCACGAGCTCACCAGCGAGCTTCCTAGCTAGCTGGCCACGAGCTGGGGCATGAGCTCACCAGCGAGCTTCCTAGCTAGCTGGCTACAAGCTCACCAACGAGCTAGCTAGGCCACAAGCTGGGCCACGAGCTGGCTACGAGCTCACCAACGAGCTTGCTAGCTAGCTGGGGCACGAGCTGGGCCACGAGCTGGGCCACGAGCTGGGGCATGAGCTCACCAACGAGCTTGCTAG